>JACXGI010020136.1:0-10779 GCA_016801175.1 Esox masquinongy | reverse complement strand
AGACCTTTAACAGTTTTGTTACCGTATGTCTTTGGCCCACCACTAACAAATTGAGCGATGCTGTCACCATCTGGTAACTCAAGAATGGCCCCAGTGGGGCCACCCAATGCTTGCTGAACAATGACACTTTGGGTGACCGTGCCAGAAACAGCCTAGAAATTCATAGACTGTGCACACCCCATCGCGTTCAGCATATCCATCAACTTTGTAGGCACCGATTTTCACTTAACCCCTGTTCAGGGCATGCTGTATTGATATATTCTCATCAGAAGCCACATATTCAAGCCATTGGATTGAGCTGTTTGAGAATGTCTTCTTACAACGGTTGTAGTTGTCTGAGGGGACCAATGCCATGGTGTCCTTGTTGAGGAATCTGTTTCAAAAGACTTTCATGCAAGCCGAAGCAATCGTAACTGACCGGAATGGGTCAAAACCACCACACTCCAGGAACTCGAGTCTGTAGTGCATACAACCCTCTCTCAAGATAACCACATCATTCACGCAGTAAGCCTTTATTTCATCCTGCATGACAAAGGGGTCTGCGGAAACAGTTGCGTACCATTTCAAAAACTCTTCTTTTTCTTTAGCCATCATGGTATTCACACTGTAGTAATGCGGTTCCGGATGGGGGCCAACATAGTTCTCATTCTCCTTGATGTTAAACTTGTAAGGAATGTAGCCTTTTTTCGAATCCTTAAAACCCATAGCACGTGGCAAGGCCGCCAGCTTCATCGGTAGGAAGCAATGACTATCAATGTATCTCTGATTGAATGTACTGTCTGTAAAAATCATGAGCTTGCTACCATTAGCAATAAGTGTCGTGCCAATACCATTGTTAGCAAGGTACTGCATCAAGATGTAACCATCGAAACCTTTAGAGTTGTGTGCTATAAATGTGAAAAAAGCAGCGACACAACCATCTCCGGATGTACACCACGTCTCGTTATCAAAGCTTATTGCACACACAAAATTTGCTGTGTGTACACTGTTCACCGGATTGGCAATTGTCTCAAAATCATAAAATATGTAGCGCTCACTGGGGTCCTCAGGATTAGAGGGTTTTATGAAACACTGATGATTCATTTCAACCGCCAGATCCACGTTACAGTTGGGACACATGTTAGCCGTGCACTTGTGCGCTTTATAGTTGGTAATACTACCCTTGTAATGACGGCCGCAATCGACACAGTATTTCTTCTGGTCACACCTGCTAACCCAACAACCCACACCTTTGTGGTGCTTCAAGCATTTATGCTGTCTATAAAAAAAGTCAGAATAACATATCCGCTTACAGTCCGGGCACTGCTTTGTGTTACGGGGTTGAGTATGACAAGCTTCATGAAGACAGACACTACAGCTATGTTTACAACCATGATCACCGCAGGTGTTAAAACCTGTATAACACCACTCACAAACATATGACACACCCAGAAAACCCTTGAGATTCATGATGCCATAGAAATGGTTATCGTGTAAGTACATAAAGACGGTTCTAGGGTGGGTGTCCTCGCTGTTTTGAAAATTGGTAAAGTGACCATCCCGTGTTCGATGAAAGACAACAATTTTACACCCTGTCATTTCTTCAAACCGAACAATATCTGTGAATGCCACACAATCATCTTACGCTAAACCAGCTCCCGTATGTAACTCACGACCACTAACCAAGGCCTCAGCATACGTGTACTGTGGGTTCAACATACCCATCAAACAAACGGAAAAACATGTAGAATCATTATTCACAGCCACATATAAATGCCTTCTTTTTTTTATTGATAATCTGCTCTATCAACAGTGTTTGAGCTTTACGTCGCGGGGCACCACCCTCAAAGTTGCTGACAAATTTGTACCACCAGCTCTAGTGATTCATCAATCGTAATCTCAGCATTACTCTGCATAACACTTTCAAGTAAATTACCAAACGTGCGTTCATTATATTCATCTGCTCTCATGGTCACATGTACGGGGGATATCAGAGATTCACCAATCAACTCAATCTGCAGACGATCACCAAGCCTGTGTACAAACTCTGAAGCTCTAACAATCAAAGTATCCAAGCCTGCCATAATGATTGCATAGAATGTGCCAAAATCCCCAACTTCAGCAGTATTTTGTAAATTTATCAACTGTCGTAATTCAACATTGACAATCGCATTACATTGTATAACTCTAACATCGCCATCATTGCAATGAGTTTGCATCAGAGAGCTCGGAGGAGAGTCAACTAGATTATGTGAAAAACGGGGGCTACTAAGCTCGGTTAACAAACCTTGCATCAGAGGATTATTGTGTGCATCGTGGTGTAACAAAGTAACGGCCGGCTCATTTATATTTTGGGGTGTGGTCTGTTGATTATGTGTAGATGTTGTTGGTTGCTCCGTGTCTGGTCTGTTGTTAGCAATATGTTTCGCCATTTCTCTAGCTTAACATGTAAATAACGATCCACTTACAGGTTAAATTATTATTCTAACTCAAACATACATTTACATACATCACAGTTTTGATGAGTTGACGGTAAAATATGTATTACCTTCAGCTTTCAAGCATGAAAGAAAACAATGTAACAAAAATCCCTGACGCTGTGCAGCCACAAGGTGGGGTATCCGTAACTGAAGCCATTATGGTAATGTACACTGTATCATCACCGGGGGTCCACAATCTGTTGGTTGGTAAATAGAGTACAAAGGTTCAGCTGTATGCATATTGTCGTAATTGTTAATAACATTTTAGTACAAGACTGAAAATGTCTGTAAATAATTAGACTTACACAAAAAGTATCTGTTCAGGTTGTGTAAGATCACAACCGCACAGTCCAACTGACACTGATAGCTTTTGTAATTGCAATGCAATTCAAATCAATTATTTCTAATAAAATAACTTGTACTTACAATGTAAACGGCATACACCGCGCTGGAAACAACAGCTGTCTTCTGTGGAAGCCGCGGATTTAATATTGTCTTTACATCGCAGCCGAGGCGCCTCCAGCAGGTCACGCCTCTTAACTTTGTCATTGGTTACACGTCATCGTTCTTCACGTTAGACCTATACTGGTTACAATGATTAAAATTGTGGATAAAGCTTAACTAGTTAGTTCAGATAGTTGTTGACGTTTGACAAACAAATATATTGATACTTCCTGTCCAGTAGAAACGCCGTTCTCGTTAGTTATCGCGGCTGAGCCGTGACATCACGTCTTTTAATTTTATCTATTAACGACAAACTCATCCGCTTACATATAAACGCTGGTTATTGTCACCATATTGCCAATAACCAACATTTAACAAATGCAAGTTCATAATACAGCAATCAAAAATCAGATTTCACGAGTTGCATCAAGTCATTACAAGAATGCAGCACATCTTACACGGAAGTCCCAGCATCCGCCCACACTAACACAAACAGGTATTCTCAAACTCGCAAATACTACAGTTTGTAACCATCGTTGCCTGTTAAGCATCTCTACCAATGTGAAGAAAACAATCTCGCGTTGATCCTCGTTGTACAATTTCATACGACGCATTAACAAAAGTTTTGTTTACCTGAAATAACATATCTTGACTTGTCAACGACTCACTGTTGTTCATGCAAATTTATACGCTACTTTCTGGGTAACTTTGTAATGTTTTGCCATATAATGCAACTTAAAATTTAATGCTGACTTAAAACAATCATTTTTATTATAAAAATCATCATTGCTCATAGATACACATGTACCAAAATCATTGTTTTTATTTTTAACAATATTTTAAACCCAACCACGATACAATCAACCTAGTCATAATGTGTGGTCGGCCCAGAGATTGATTGATCCTTCAAAAATAATAGCATTGCTCATGCAATGGTTGTTTACTGTAGTGCTTTGTTGGACTACAAACCTTGTGTGAAACATGGGATGTTTTTCAACCTGCATGTACTACAGTTTGTGCTAGTGGTTATTTAGGGACCATCACCATGGGCAGATCTTATCTTAAGGCCCATCTCTTGTTAAAATGAAAAATGGGCTGAAACTGTCCAAAATCGTAAGTCCCGACCCCTTCTTTATATCTTACACAAAAAAACATGTTTCCCACATGAAATTCTGTGCTTGTGAAAAAACACGATGCTACACGCACATTGTAAAACATGAAAGGTTAACACCCACCGGTTGTAGCACTTATCGGAACATAAAATGCGGCGGGGGTTATTGCATTGCTGAACCCTGGCGCACTTTTGTTAAACACCAAACATCTTGCTGCTGTTATAACACTTATTTATTGCCTGGGAATTTAACATTCCGGAACCCTAAGACCCCACACCACAGTGCCCTCTCAACAATGTTGTTATGGTTATGGAAACATCAGCTGGCCAAGGGGTTCCCTCACTCTGCGGCATGGCCTGGCCCTGCTGGTTGGCTGCGTTGATTCCCGCTCGAGATGTGCCAGTGTGCCTAGGCAACAGGGATATGGTCGCAGTGGTTGACTCCGGAAGTATGGTCACCCTAGTGCAGGAAGAACTGGTAAGCCAGCTAGTCCGGTTGCCCAAGGAGGTCGCCGTGTCCTGCATCCACGGGGACACCCACGGTGCTCCTGTCCCTGCTGACTCCAAAGGGGAAATGCCAAGTACCTGTGTTGATAGGGAGGGATTGTCCATTGTTCCCGGTGTTAGACAAGGGGAGCTTAAAACGGGTCAAGAAATGCCTTCCCCAGACCCAGGCCCAGAGACAGGGCCTGGCACATAGACAGGGCATGGCACATAGTGCCGGAAGAAGAACAAGACTGAAGACCTAGAGTGAGGAAAGTAGCCCAGTCGGCGCTACTAGGGGACGTCCCCCTCCAGCCTGCTTTCGGGGGCCGAAGAGCAAATACAACAGCAGCAACTGGAACAGATGTTCCGTGAGACCTCAGATGACAGCACCTGCAGAGGCCTAGAAATAGACGACGAGTCAGAAAACCAGGACCAACGACTTCGACTGCTTTTCCGCAAGACCTCGGAGGAGGAAATGTGGCAAGGTTTCTTTACTGGCTCCCCCGACGGGGACTTCGAGCAACCCCCGCTTGGAGAGACAGGGGTGCTGGTGGACCTCTCGAAGCAGTTTGGGACGGCCCAACACCAGGATCCGGATCTGCACTCGGCCATGAGACGGGTGAAACTGGTAGACGACTGACCCATCGACAGCCCCGGTAAGCCCTCTCCCACAAATTAGGCAATTAAACGGGGTCTTCTGTATTGTGAGGTAAGGCGAAGTGGGGAGGGATGTGGCCAAGTACTGTAGGTCGTGCAATCAGTGCCAATGCACAGCGCCCGCCCTCACCAACGTAACCCTCTTATCCCTCTGCCCATCATAGAGACTCCATTCGAGGAATCACTATGGACCTGGTGGGGCCCCTTTCCAGATCCACACGCGGACACGAGTATATCTTGTTGGTGGTGCATTACGCCACCAAATATCCAGAGGCCATTCCCCTCCGTACCATGGCCTCCAAGAGCATAGCCAAGGACCTCTCCATGATGTTCTCCTGCGTAGGTCTTCCGGGTGCTATCATCACTGACTAGGGAACGCTGTTTATGTCGCGCATGATGAAGGAGCTGTGCAGGCTGTACAGAGTGCAACAATTATGGACTAGCGTATTTCACCCGCAGACAGACTCTGCGAACACCTCAATAAGATGATTTTGGGCATGCTGAGGAGAGTGGTTGCCCCGAGACGGGAAGGACTGGGACATGCTACTGCCACACTTGATGTTTGCCCTAAGGGAAGTGCCTCAAGCATCGACGGGGTATTCACCCTTTGAACTATTTTATGGGCGTCCCTGCCGGGGGATCTTTGACCTGGCCAAGGAGACCTAGCCATACCCCTTTCGAACAACCATAGAACATGTCGCGCTAATGAAAGACCGCCTTGCAGCTATCTGGCCCATTGTGAGGGAACACTTGGAGAAAGCATGCAACACAGGCACGTTCCTATAATAAGACCGCTACCTCTAGGGTTCGATGTGGGGGACAAGGTGTTGTTACTCATTCCCACATCGAAACATTGATTATTGGCCCAGTGGAAAGAACCCTACGTGGTGTTGGAGAAGGTGTCTCCTATGTTGACGATGTGGTGATACACAGTGAACACTGGGAAGACCACCTGAGGCGCCTGTGTGCAGTATTAGCTAGTATGGAGAAGGCGGGACTCACCGCCAACCCTAAGAAGTGTCGTTTGGGGGTGTCAGAGGCCGAATATCTTGGGTATTCCGTCCGGAATGGGAAGATAAGGCCCCAAGAAGAAACGACCCGGGCTATCCAGGACTGGCCTCGACCCCAGACAAAGAAGGGTATTCGGTCCTTCTTGGGGATCACTGGGTATTCCTGCCGGTTTATCCCTGACTACGCCACCCTTGCCACCCCGCTCACTGAACTAATGAGAAAGCACCTGCCAGTCAAAGTGCCATGGTCCCCTGCTGCCGACGCGGCGTTTAGCACTCTTAAGGCCATATTGTGTGCGAAGCCAGTTCTGCAAGCGCCTGAGTTCACCTGAGAATTCCTCTCTTTGCAACAGGACCGCCCCCAACCACATATCAGAGGAAAGACCTATTATGTATCAGTAGAAAGCTCATCAACCGAAGGAGGCGATACACGACAGTGGAGAAATAGGCCCTGGCTATAAAATGGGCTCTGGAGTACCTCTGGTACTACCTGTTGGGTCGTAAGTTCTGTCTGGTCACCGATCATGCCCCCCTTACCTGGATGGCCGGTAAAAGGGACGGTAATAACAGGGTTGCCAGGTGGTTTTTGTCTTTGCAGCCGTTTGTTTACAGTGTCATCCACAGGGCCGGCTCCAGGCACGGAAATGCGGACGTGTTGTCCCGGCGAGATCCAGGGGACGCCTGGCGCTGAAGGGGAAGGTTTGTGACAGGACAGGCATGGGACGGGGCTTATGACCCAGCAGTGGCTTCTCTGGGAGGGTGAGTGAAGGGATGTCAAGGCAAACTGGGGACACCTGGGGAAGTAATCACCTGTCTCCTTGTCCCTATAAAACAGGTGCAGCCAGTGAGCTGAAGGAGGAATGCCCAACGGATGTGTAAGGCACGCGGGGACGCTGCCTGTTTGGCCCCGAGTCGGAAGTGCTGTGGCAGTGTGTTATATTTCATTTGCCCTTATGTGAGCCATCCCCATTTGGGGAAGTGTTTTGAGTGATTGCCGGGAACACATAAATAAACCTGAGAGGACTGAAATTTTAGTCTGGACTTGTTCCTTTCCACTGTCCCGCTTGGTTTCGAAGGGCCGTACTCAGGTTAAAAACTTTAATAAACTCACCTAAACAGTCATACTTACAAAGAAATTGTTGTGCCAAACTGGTCAGGCCTTGTGCTAAACTGGTCTGGTTGGTCTCTAATAAACACATACTATATCAAACCAAATAAAATAAAATTTAAGTTTCTTCATATGCCCTTGATACATCAGGTACAAACAACAATGAAAGGTTAAGTGGCTTAGCAGCAGGATTCATAATAAATCGTATCAGCAATGTAAGTGCAGATAGCTTGAGTGCAGGTGGACAGCCACTGAGCTGTTAAGCACCTGGATGAATGACCGATCAATCAGGTAGCTAATTATCAAACTAAGTGACTTGCTCACTTTTGTGAAGACAATGTAAACATTATAGCAAGGTATAATCACACACACCTGGATAAATGACTGGTCAATCAGGTAGCTTATTACTAAGTGACTTGCTCACTTTAGCAAATCATCACGCAAAGCTAGCTACCCAACAAACAAGCTAGAAATCAGGAAATGTTAGATAGCTGGTAAACTAACATAGCTAACATTACTGTTAATGTAGCTGACATTAACAGTAACATCAGTAGCTATAGCTAGATAGCTAGCAAACGGAAGACTTACCCGTGTACATGTAGGAATGTCTCGTGGCAGACGGAATATCCTCTGATTACTTAAGTCCTTTGTCGTTTGCGTTTGGTCTGTTGACTTTGTTTATGACGTTGTGTGTTTTCGGTACAGTTCACAATCAAGGTGTTCAACACTCCAAGATACTCCAGCGTTTTCTTTTCGACCATATCTGCATTTGCAATGAAATGCCAGAATTTTCAAAAGAATCTGCAATGTCTTGTTCTCTGACAACGTTTTGAACAGTATCCAAGTCTGGGATTTCCTCATCGTTGTCTGATTTTTCTTCCGAGTCAGAGAGGGCCATGGCATCATTGTCCTCAAGAAGGTATTCTCTAACAACTTGATCCTACTCAGATTTGCCATGACCAGCAAAATTCAGGGCAGGGATGTGGTTGACAGCTCTAGCAACAAGTTTTGCAGTTATCCATGTTTGAAAATCCCGGCGTCGACCAAGTAGTTGTGTTATGACGGAAGCCGATGACTTGGCAAACAAATCAGAAATCAGTATGTCAGCATGTCCATTATCTCAGCCAATCATGTCTAGCAAGAAAAGCCCTGTATTTTCCGCTGGTTTTAAACAAAGGTTTGTGTTTTAAATTGTATTCATATTTACACTTCGCATAGTAGTTTGTTATTAAGTCACATGAAAGTCCACATCTTCAAGAAGGCATTTCTGCAAAAAATAATGTCCCAGAACGTTTTTATTCTTACGAACGGCTCTCCTGAAAAGGAGTGACATGCTACATACGCCCCTGTTCACGAATTCTGTCACATATACAAAACAAACTGAACAGTTTATTTAAAACCCTTTCCAGCCTGTTCAGAATGTTCCATTTCTTTATTGATCAAGAGCTGCTGTTGTATTAATGAGTATAATTTGGTGTGGCGACACCCTATTTGAAAACATGACACATCTAAAGAAAGCTTAGAAACAGTCCTTTCAAATCATATGAAACTCTATAGGAATCCAGTCAATGAACTGGTGATCAGTTAGGAAATAATACCTGTGAAATATATATTTCAGACAAAATCTATTATTCTTTTCCCAAACACCTGCCATTTATACAACTATCTAATGAAGATAGATAAAAACTTAGAGTATATTGAATCTTCCTTGTTTTGTAAGGTTTGAACATCTGAAATCAGAATAGAAATACCTGTTACTGTTAACAAGTTACAGCCATTTAAGTGGCCAATTGTATTTTTTTTTATTCTATGGAATGTTCGCTGCCCAGTATCTTCTTATCTAAATATTATATTACAACTTACCTTCACCAAAATCTCTTACAAATAGCATTTAGTCTACCATAATAAGGAAAGATATAAACAAATTAAAATATTATTAAAATAATTTTATTAAAATAATGTTTGGGGAATACCTTATCTCATATCATATGTCTCAATATCGTAACCATATTAAAATAGGATACATTATCTAAAAACAAAGTCACAAATGTATCATATATTGTTATATTAAAGAAAATGTATTGTATTTTCCAACTTTCTTATGAATCCAATATGCTGACAGGTTGCCATGCAGGATGTATGTGATAAGTAAAGGAGAAAATACAAGTGTGAGGAACAAGCAGGAGCTGCAGTAGGAAGCAGGGCCAATGGGGAGCTAAAAGAAAAGACCAGAAGGAGTTGAGGAAGATGAGGCGAGACAAGGGTGGATTTGGTCTTGGAGGTGGCAATGGGAGGCCATGGAGATGCTGGGTAGCTGGCAGACCTTAGGGAGTGGAGGAAGACAGGTGGGCAGCCATCAGTTGGATGTCAGTGACCTCTTCCTCTGCATACACTAGTAAGCAAGCGTCAACACCTTCATCTCCATCCATCTTCACCTACATATACAAAATATAACAATACACTTTAGTTTCATTGTTTCATAAATCCATAATACATACTATAAAACAAAGGACTTACTGAAAACCCTTTCGCATGTACTGTGTGTAACTAGGCTCATCATATGGATACAAGCATCAGGGAAAGTGATAGTAGTGGACAAAAACATTATGACATTATTATAAAAACAATTTAGTAATGTAATAGTAAGTAATAGTAAACTAAGTAGAGTAACAGTGCCATACTGTAGCAGAAATATAATGGCCTGGATGGAAAACCACGTCAGACTGATGACAGCATCTGTTGCCTGGTTTATAGATATATTTTACATTGTTGGCAGCTAGTTATGTATAATCAGACTTGCTTTTTCTACAACAATATTTACATCATATTGACAAAATCACATGATACACACCTCATAAATTAGATATGCAAAACGTTAGAAGGACGATTTACTAGCAAGACAGCACTGAAACAAAGTGAATTATCTCACATTCTAGCTCGGTTTTTAGCTTGTGGCTACGGTATCTAATTGGCTAAGTTTAGTGTATTTACTTGCTCAAACGAGTGACAAACTTACCTTTGTTATCGACCCATTGCTGTGCACAAACGTTAGTTACCGGGAATGTAACTCCGGTTATATGAGTAAAGCCCCCTAGAGGGGCTTTAGCTCCTAGTGGTTTACCCTGGCCGCGGCCGCGGCCGTACTGAAAACTCATTATGCAAGATGCGTCAGCCAATCAGGGCACGCCTGCCCCTATATATGACCCGCGACCCCAGAGAACGTCCTACCGAGATTATTCAGCATAACCCCTGGGACGGCAGGGCAACAGGTCTAGGGGGCTCCGCTCCACTCATATAACCGGAGATACATTCCCGGTAACTAACGTTATATGTCGTGGAGCTCCGCCCCCTAGAGGGGCTTTAGCTCCTAGTGGTTCACGGCGGAGCGAGCGAGCCAAAAATGTACTCCCTGCCGGAACACCAGTAAGCTCAAAGGGTCCAGTAAAAACCGACCCCAAAAACCCCAAGACGAAAACATCCCGACAGCTGACACGGTCAGAAAGA
>JACXGI010020135.1:0-11400 GCA_016801175.1 Esox masquinongy | reverse complement strand
TCTAATTTTCGGAGATACTGAATTTGGGATTTTCATTAGTTGTCAGTTTTAATCATCACAATTTAATGAAATAAACATTTGAAATATATCAGTCTGTGTGTAATGAATGAATATAATATCCAAGTTTCACTTTTTGAATGGAATTACTGAAATAAATCAACTTTTTGATGATATTCTAATTATATGACCAGCACCTGTACATACGTAAAGTGCATTGAAAACTGAGTTAAGTAGGAATTGTGCATGCAGTTTTGCAGACTTGGTTTAGGGATTTGGTACATGAGTTTCAGGTTTCAGTTATTGCATTTCAAATTCCAATTTTCATGTGTAAACCATTGGGAAAAAGTGTAAGAGGTTCAGAACAACTCTGTCGGTAATCTTTTTGAAATAGTCAAAAACCTGATGATAATTCCCGCTACTACCTTTTGGTATAACAACCCACAATTCTGGTGTGAAGACCGAGGGTTTGTCTTGTTAATTTTCCACCCCCTTCCCTCAGCTAAGTTGGCAGAGCTGGTAAACATTGTGACGGAGGCCCGCACCGAGGTGAAGGTGGGTCTGCACTGCGCCGAGAGGATGCGCTATACTGCGGTCCGCACCGGGGTGATGGGGTTGGCCCTGCTGCTGTTGGAGCTGGCCATCGGTGCCGTTCCCTGGCTGGCTCTGGGAGCTGATCAGCCCTTCCCCCGGACGTCCTTCTACCTGCTGGGGGCGCTATGCTTTGCCATCCTGCTCATCGCCTTCCTGTTTTACGTCTTCTACACGATGGAGCTGAAGTCTCTGCAGGGGGCCGAGGACCAGATGAGGCTGGCCGTGGGTAGCCTCCAGGAGAGGCTTAAAGGATTCCCTCAGACCCACCCTTTAAACTCTCTCTGTAGGCCACTGGATGAGCAGGACCCTTGTCCTTTGACGCCAGAGGAATAGAGGCAGGAGAATGGGTTATACGTCACTGTCAGGAACTCTTAAAGAGGTCCTTGGAGTCGACTGAATTGCTTGATGCACTAGAAGCATGCATCATACTGTTTGCCCTAATGACAACCAAAAGTAAAATACCTTTCTTAGGCTTTACTTACATGCTTAGCTGCTACATTGTTGGTTTTATGTTTGCAACTTCTGTAAATTCCACTCGCAAATGTATGGATTGCCCTTTCTGTAGCAGCTTTTTTCTTCTAGAAGTCCATATCTGAAGACAGCATTGGCATTGGGTTTCTCAGTTCTGATTTGCATTCCACTGCTCACGTTGTGGGTGGGACCAATTATTTCAAATGTTTCATGAATTCCTTTGGCTTGTAGCAGCTTAAGTGTCCAACTCAGGGACGGTCTGTAACCTGTGTTGTAAGTGGAGCTGTGTTTTGTTGGGTGGTGTTAACATTACATCTAATCCCTAGTTGCCCTATGGTACCTTCCACTGTAGTGTAGTCATGCCTGTAGATCTGAGTGGTCTTGAAAGGTACAGGTGGTACAAAATAACAGAAGCACCTAACAATATGTTAATTTCAAGGAACAGCTCCAATCCTTGGAATGTTGTCATACAAGTCCTGAACTGTGTATAGTAGGATATTGCACCATTCTTCATGATGAAAAGCCTTGAGGTCTTTGAGGGATGAATGTAGTGGAAGTCTACTTTGCACTCTGCACTCCAGAACTCCAGACGTTCAAAGATGTTTGTATATGGCGGTTGGGGTGGCCATGGATGGCATTTCATGTTATCAAGTTTGATACAAGTGGTTTTCTAAATGTCTACCCTGTCATAAATTTCAGCTTTGTGAAGCTCATGATGTACAGTTTTTGTTGAGACTTGGTCACTGAGGTGATGATTCAATTCTGTGGACATTCTCAAGGCTGTACTTTTGGGGCATTGAGCAACTATCTGAAGTGTCTTTCTAACCCTATTGGTCAGCTTTGACTGTTCCTCTTTGCCGATGCAATTTGTCCATGTTTGCAATATGTTGTCATGATGTTCGAGACTGTTCCCCTTGATACATTTTAGAATTTTTCAGTTTTTTTTAACAAATGCACCTGCAATTCAGGCCCTGACTATTTGGCCTTTTTGGAACTCTGGTAGTTGCCTTGTTGCTTTGAAAACTCAAATATCAAAGCGCTAATTGTCAAACCTCTTTAGTAAATGTGTCAGCTATAATGTTAATTGGCAATCAACCTAATGTGACCTCTGCAAGCTGTGTTTGTAATTATTTAGTTACTTCAAAGTAACAGTCCTTTTCCTCGTGGTGTTTCTGTTATTTTGTCCACCCCCTGTAGATGCATGCTGTAATAGCTTGTTTTTTTGAATGGAATTTACCATAGCTCTGAGAGGACTGGATATGTGGAAGCTAAATTCTAACAGTTCCAGATGTCCAATCAAAAGGCAAGACAAGCTGCTGCCACTACAGCAAGGTATCTATTCAAGACCTTTAACAACATCGGTGTGGTTAATGTGGAGTTTGAGGGTTAATTTTGGATTCAAATCCAGCAGTGCGTCTTGCCGGACAATAGCTCCACCTTCCAGTTAAACTGCAGCAGGCTTTTATTGTGGACGTGTTGGATGAGACAATCAGATCTTTGACTGGTGCACTGTCCTAAGGTAGAGATTTGAAGGCATTCCCCTTTTCTTGTAGTGTGTTCAGAATCCAATAAATATATATTGACGCACATTTGTTGAAAAGATCAAGTATGGAAACTTGCACTCGAAATGCAAGGTAACACTTTTGTTGTACTTCTATTGAAATTGAATGTACTGTAAAATGAAGGCCAGTTCAACTACGGCAGCATATGCAGAGGTTGTCCATTTCAAAATGGTAAATAACTGAACTGTAACCCTTTCATGCTTTTGTCAGGGGGTTTAGTTCGGTGCAATGAAAGATGGAAATGTTTCACTGTATATTATAACGTTTTTATATTACACTCCTAATGTAATGTATCTATCTTCATGAATGTAGGCTTGTTGAAGAACGTATTCAGGCACTGTCTTTGAACTATCTTAAGCTAGTTAAAATGTAACTAGCTAATAACCCACTGGATCTACTAGACCCATTTCAGGCTATATTTTACTGTTTTACCATTGATCATATTTATATTCTAAATGAAAAATGTAAGGACATTATTGTAATAATAAAGTGTACAAATGAATGTGATGTGTTGTAGTGTGACTACTTCCTGGATTTGCACATGAATGTCAATCCCCCTTGTTGACAAAAGGAATCAACACTTTATCTGGTATGTCAGACTCATACAAGACATCACTGACACTGGCGCGGTTGAAATTTGCCTACAGTCTTTCAGAAATTCTGTTCATTTCAAGAGCTAAGTTCAGTAAGCACGTCAGTCTGTGTTGGTGCTTGCAATACCAGGGTTGTGGGTTTTATTACTGCTAGGTCCACACCGAAAGGGGAAACGTGTAGAATCCTGCTTTTAACATTTACATGACTGAATTTAGATAATAACATGTCTCTTCCCTTACTGACGGAGACCAGAATAGTATTAGCTAGTGCAGGGTGGTTCAGGGGGGATTGTACTGTGAGTGGCGAAAGTGAGTGTAAGGAGATTACAAGTCTGCAAACTGATACACGGACAGGCAAGGATGTTTCAGTTGGGAATATCTCAGGCACTCACCAATTTTGTAGAAAACATATTTGAAGTATTACCTTAAAACATTAACCTCAAATGTCATCTGGTAATGTATTCTTGTATTCATGCTAGTTTTACATTAACATTTCTACATATGGCCTCTATATCAAACATATATATGCGTGACCAAGTCTGTTGCTTTGAAAGTGCCTGCTAAATATATTAAATGTCAGTGTCATTAGAAGAGCCTCAGTTCTCCATTTACGTCAGTTGCATAAAGGACTCTTATTTGTGGCTCTAACTTATTCACCACTAGAGGGCCATGTTTCACTTGCAACCAACAGCTACTGACCATCTGTGGATGGCAATAATTCAAATGGCAAACAAATGAGTTAAGATGTTTTATGTACAACTGTCAAATATTAACCAGATGTGTGGTATAGGATTTGTTGAAAATGCACACAATCTATGATGTCAAGATGTACGTACAGCAGTTACAAATTTTGTCTGCATATTTAGTTACTGTTTAAAGTGTATATTTATATATATTTAAGCAATAAGGTATGCGTTGGGTGTGGTACATGGCCATTGCATCATGGCTAAGAACTGTTCTTAGGCACGACACTGCGGAATTAGTATATTGGCAACACATCACAAACCATCTTATTGCTATCATAAACCGATTAGCGCAAATAGAGCAGTAAACCATTATGTGATGTCATACCAGTGGTATACACACTAAATCTAATGGTTTAAATCCTGAATGCTGATTGGCTGACAGCTGGGGTATATAAGAGCCTATACCACGGGTATGACATCACATCGCATCTTGGGGGTAGTAATATTGCCAGTATACTACGGCTAAGTGACGTGTCCAGGCATTCCGCAATACCTTGGGCCTAAGAACAGTGCTTAGCCATGTATATTTGCCATATACCACACCCGTTTATGCCTTATTGCTTACATATACCAAGGCTTTCAGCCAATCAAACCGGAATGGGGTCAAACCAGTCGGTTAATAAATAATAAATAGTTAACTTTGTTTAAATTAATACAAAGTAAAATTAATATAGCATAAGACTAAGACTGACGTTTAGAAACTACAAACTTTAAGTCTGTATCGACAGTATGATAGAAAGATACTGTAGAAGTTCGGTCACTTCAACACAAAATAGAAAATGTTAAAGCTGGGATACTCCAATTTAACAATAACACCCACCTGTTTCAGTCAAATATGAAGTATGGTTTTGGAGAAATGGTTCTGGAGAGATTACTCTCAAATTCATGAACAGTGGTACAAAACCAAAGCCTGACCAACCAAAATAAGAGAATTATTGTTTTTAAATAAAGATTTTTTCAGGAATAGTTAAGGGTTAAGGTAGTATATTGTACTGAAGTTAAATTCTTCAAGAATCAATTCAGATATTTAACAAATGTATTTTGAAATGGAGGATCCCAGCTTTAAACATGCCTGAACATCAACAAGTAATTCTATCCAAGGGTTCCGGAAAATGGAAAATGAATGCTTGCTGCAGATTGCCAAGTGGCCACCGCCCAGAGCCGTAACTTCCCTACGGCGCCTAGGTCTGCCCCTGCCTATGGGTGTGGTGCTGTTTTGTCTACACCAGAGCATTTTCTCAGTGATGAGTGGCCTGGCTGAACATCATACATTTTTCAGTTTTATCGAACTGGCTCTATATTTTCCCAGGGTATGTTCAGTGCTTTTTGATCTTCAAAAAAGGTCTGTTAAATCAACTGTTACCACTTGTTAGACAAATAAAACAGTCAGTTATTTACAACTCTGGTTCATAGGTCCGTTGATTACTTCAAGTATTTCTTGAAGCCCTTTTTCAGTTTTCACAAAGGGCTTATAAATACAACTAGCCTCTTCGTTCCCTTTGGGAGAGTGCTTTTTCAAAATGATTTAGTACAAAATTGTATTCCTTTGAATGTAGGACTATTTAAAGTTATCACACACCATTGAGCTTTTATACAAATACAAAGTACTAAGAATAAATTACCATTAACCCCCTGCTCTTTGACTGGTACAGCCTGTGAATAGCCATGTTATTGATTTTCATTAATTTTTTGCATCGTAGATACAGTGTATACATTATATTGTTCACTATTCTTCTACTATTTTCCAAGTTGTATGTAAGCATTTCTATGATTTTCTGGTTAAATGAAGGTTAGCTAAATAAATAATAAGATTGCTTCAGTCAGATTTTTTGCTTTCAGGCATGCCTTATTTTATATCTTGATGATACAGCATAGATAGCAGACAGATTGCAGTCAGGTTTTTGGTATGTTAGGCGTCACTGGCTGGGAAGAGTGAATGATGCAAACCTAGCTTGATAAGTGTAGGGGAAAGAGGTGTATGAAAACTTGTTAATTCAGCCTGTTACCAGACTATGACTCAGTAGTCTACCTTGCTCCAAATCTGTTCTGGGAATCACAGTTTTTCATTGTTGCTGACTACTTTACTAGGTTTCATGAATCTAGCAAATTATCAATAGTAAATTCAGTAGTACAATATATCAAAAGTTAGTCTTGAAATGTTATTATTTTGCATTATTTGTTTTTTATATTACTGCATTTTTATAGGCCTACAACTATAGGACCATTCAAACTATCAGTTTCAAACCACTAAATGTGTTTTTCTTTACATTTTATAAAGTGATTTAGAGTGATATATAATAAAGATAGATAAATGGGACATTTCTTTCTTGTTTTCTAGATGTGAAATATTTTGGTAGCTGTCTTTGTTTTCACTAGTCCTAGTTGTGAAGAGCGTTGGCCCACTAAGTGGAAAGTCGCTGGCTCTAATCCCAGAGGCGGCAAGAGCAAAAAACATAAATGTACACCGTTTTAATCAAAATAATTGCACACAATGTGTCACAAAGCTATCCGCCCTCTCTGCCACCACCCATTACGATATTACATTGAATTAACCATTTTGTACAGCTGTAAATTAAAGTTAGGCTACATGTGTTGGCCCTATTCCCCACTCATCAATTGCTTGACATCTGTCCCAAATACATTTTTCATAACATGCACAGGCTTCTTTGAGTTATGGTCACTCTGCCTATCACCGGCTGCACTGTACAACATCTGACCTTAAACATAAATGAATCACAACTGAAGTATTTGTGCGGAGTGAAATTGGAAAAGAGCTAAGGGCAGAATGCTCGTAATTTGGTGCTAGCACATATCGTGTTTCAAACGTGGTGTCTATCCATGGATCCTACTTGGTGTAACTCAGCATGTGGCACCATCTTTAGGACCATTATGTCCATTGCTTAACACAGGCTTAAATTATATACATACTAAATAATTAACATGTTAGTAATGTTGAATTATTGGATAAGTTAAGAGGCTTTGTGCACCAGTGATTAATATTTAGTAAGTTTAACAATGTCACGAAAGCTAGCATTATTTTCAAATTTGCTAACGTTGGCTAAGCCAGCAACTCATACAAGAAGGATTTTGCTAACAGGGCAGCGGAAGCCCACACAAACTTAAATGTATTACTCCAGTTAGCTAGCTACTGTTGATTAAGTAGTAGCTACCCGATAACATTATTATTAGTTCTTGTGATGCCAGCTGCTTGCTGTTGCTGCTGTGCTTACTGTAATGTATTACAACACTGTAAACTAGTGATGGGTCGTTAGCGAACAAATGGCTGTTTTTGAACAGCTCATTTTGTGGAGCATTGGGAACTAATTTGCATTGGTGAAATTAGCCTTTTAATCGGTTCCTTAATTTCCTTAATTTTTAAGCTCAAACAACGATTATTTGCAGATAAGGTGAAAGCGTATTTACCAAAGATTGTACACCTTGCACTGAAGAATCAATAAATAACTGGGAGAGCACGTTTGTGTTCCATGTGTTTTTCCAGTAGGGTAATGTCAGTAAATATATACAGGAGACAATCTAATAATTAGGACAGGTACTGTATGATGTAACCAATTTGAACATAAATATCAGGCTCTACAATAATTCTAGCCTACGTTTTCACTTTTAAACTGGGTATTTGCACTTTTTTAATTGTTTTGGGTTAGGTTGTTCATGTTTTAAGCATTTTAAATAAAGAGCCATTTGGGAACCAAATGAGTCAGCTCTTTTAGGTGAACTGAGTCAGAAGAGCCGGTTCACCAAAAAGACTCAGGATGCCCATCATTACAGTTGATCATTACAGCCACTGGTATCCTACACAACTGATCAAAAGTATCATAACAAAGAAGTTGATCTAAAGACTGATTTTTAATATCAGTTGCTCTTAATTTAGTTGCACCATGTCTAAACGTTCTATCAAATAAAACAGGTTAAGCAAGCTGTTAGTTGATAATCCATTATATTTTTTTCTCCTATGAAATTACTATAAGATTATTATAGGTTTCTTTACAGTATGTTTGTGACATATAATTTCTTCAAAATATCCAACAGGATTTTTTTAATTATAATTATTTAATATATTTATAGTACTCTTATGAATTTAAGCATTCCTCTACAATTGTCTGTAGTATTCTATTAGACCACATACTCTAGGAAAATCAAGAAAAACGTAAAGAAAAAAGCTAATGTTATTTATTTTTATGAATGCCAATATGATTCTAGACCACGTGATGTGCTTTTTAAGTAGTGTACTGTTTTAGATGTATACAGTCAATATTACATATATATATTACATAATCCATTACATTACATTGAGTAAAACCAGACCTGGATTACTTTATTAGTCGTAATTTACTCATTCGTTTAAAAAATGCTATTCCACTGAACACCTTAAAGCAGCACTGTGTGAAATCCTGCCTCTAAACAATTAAACCACTTGTATCCTCCTTGTCTTCCCTTATGGAACAAGACCGTTACAGTACTAGCTAAACCAGGGTGGTTTAGTTTGGAAGAATAGTACTGCAAGTGTCTAAAGCAAGTATAGGGAGATTACAAGTAAGTGTAAACTGAGAGACGGACCGGCGAGAAAGTTTAAATGGGGAATATGTCAGTCATTCAGATTCCTTTTGTAGAAAAAATATTTGAAAAATTAAATAAAAACCTTAACTGCAGATGTCTACTGGTCATTTTCACTTATTTTTATGCTAGTAGTACAGTAGAAATCTTACATATTGCCCCTTTAACGACATGTATACAATATCTAAGAGATGGGCCAATACATAACTATTTCAAGTATGTCTCTAATTTGTTTTCAATTAATGATCCAATTAGAACCACACACAGCCACACATACACCTTAACTAATCTCTCTCAACAAGCCAGCCATCCAGATGATACACTACCATTCAAAAGTTTGGGGTCACGAAATGTCCTTGTTTTAAAAAGAGCAACTTTTTTGTCCATTCGAATAACATCCAATTGATCAGAAATAGAGTGCAGACATTATTGATGTTGCAAATGACTATTGTAGCTGGAAACGTCTGATTTTTAATGGAATATCTACATCTAGGTGTACAGAGGCCCATTATCAGAAACCATCAGTTCTGTGTTCCAATGGCACTTTGTGTTTGCTAATCCAATCCAAGTTTATCCTTTTAAAAGGCTAATTGATCATTAGAAAACCCTTTTGCAATTATATTAGCATAGCTAAAAACTGTTGTGCTGATTAAAAAAGCAATAAAACTGGCCTTCTTTAGACTAGTTGAGTATCTGGAGCATTAGCAATTGTGGGTTCAATTATAGGCTAGAATGGCCAGAAACAAAGAACTTTCTTTTGAAACTCATCAGTCTATGCTCTTCTGAGAAATAAAGTTTATTCCATGTGAGAAATGCCAAGAAACGGATCACAAAGAAGAACATCCGTGAGACGCAGACCAAATGAAAAGATGCTGGAGGAGTGCTTGACACCATCTATCAAGCATGTTGGAGGCAAAGTGATGATCTGGGGGTGCTTTGGTTGTGTAAAGTGGAAGATTTATACAGGGTAAAAGGGATCTTGAAGAAGGAAGGCTATCACTCCATTTTGCAATGTCATGCCATACCCTGTGGACGGCGATTGATTAGAGTCAATTTCCTCCTACAACAGGACAATGACACAAAGCACAGCAGCAAACTATGCAATAACTATTTAGGGAAGAAGCAGTCAGCTGTTATTCTGTTCATAATGGAGAGGCCGACCCTGTTGAACAGTTGTAGGAGCAACTTGACTGTATGGTACGTAAAAAGTGCCCATCAAGCCAATCGAACTTGTGGGAGGTGCTTCAGGAAGCATTCTAGGTGTCAACAAATTGACAACTCAGCAGAGGTCTGCAAGACTGTAACTGCTGCAAATGAAGGATTCTTTGACGAAAACAAAGTTTGAAGGACACAATTATTACAAATCATTATTTCTAGCCTTGTCAATGACTACATTTCCTATTTATTTTGCTATATTTCCTATTCAAACTCATTTTATCTATGTTTTCATGGAAAACAAGGAAATTCCCCTAACTTTTGAATGGTAGTGTACATTTACATTTAATAGGTTTTTATTGTCTTAACCTCTCAACTTTCACACACTTTTTTGATCAGATAAGTCTAGATTGTGGTTAATGAACAGACTGTCAACATGAATGACCTATGGTTGTACCACAAATATTGAAATAGGTTGACTTAAGCAGTTTGTCTGATAAAAGCAATTCAGTCTAACAAAGAAAAAGAACAGCAGTTTTCCACAACAGAGGTATTATCCCTTTTTTGTAGATTATGTAGTTAGTTGTGTGACAAACAGCCTGTCCATGAATGAATCAGTTGTATGACTCCACAGGCTGGGAAGGGACAGATCTGTTAATGAGTTCTTTGACAGCAACATTTACAGAAGCACTGAGATGAAGAGGCACTGATTTTCCAAGAGTTCTGAGGGAGTCTGATTTTTTCTCCTTTCAGACTCTTGTTTGCAAGCTTTGTAAGAAACATACACAACTATGACTCTGGGTGAAATTTTTAACAGCTACGACAATTGGGAATGCCTCGTCAAAGGAGAAAAAGCTAGCAAATTTGTTGTGGAACATTTCAAACTTCCATTGTTGCCCTCAAAGTTCAAATATGAAATTGTCCAGAGAGGTCCCCAGTTCAGTCCACTATTATTCAGTCCAGAAATATTTTCTTGTCCATATAATTCTTACATTTTCTTGTGGATTAAGGAAAAGTGAGTTAACTGAAGGTCACTATGTGGAATAGATCCTTGAAGCAATGATTACGCTGAATGTAAAAAGAAAAAGATATTGTAGAAATGGCGCTGTAGGGGTGCCAGGTAGAACACGGAATGAATAAAACTGAAGAAATGCTCAACACTGAAGATTTCCAAAACCTCCTGACATGCAGTGATCATATAGTACTTGTGATTTCCTCTGGTGGCTTGAGATTTAGTAGTTGAGAGTCCAATTCTCTTATTTGTCAGCGTATGGATTTAAGCAGTTACACGTATCCAACTAGAGACACAGAACTTGCAGAGTTATGCCAAGAAGAGCAGAGTGCATGTAGTCATGCACAAAACTAAAAACAATGGAAGCAAAACAATGTTTACAACCCCTTTACACCATTTTGCAGGATATCAGTGCAAGCCACATGAAATGTAGGATCTAATACAGGTGCTGGTCATATAATAAGAATATCATCAAAAAGTTGATTTATTTCAGTAATTTCATTCAAAAAGTGAAACTTGGATATTATATTCATTCATTACACACAGACTGATATATTTCAAATGTTTATTTCATTTAATTGTGATGATTAAAACTGACAACTAATGAAAATCCCAAATTCAGTATCTCAGAAAATTTGAATATTACTTAAGACCAATACAAAAAAAGGATTTTTAGAAATGTTGGCCAACTGAAAAGT
>JACXGI010020134.1:0-11403 GCA_016801175.1 Esox masquinongy | reverse complement strand
GAGAGACACTGAGGGGCAGAGAGAGAGAGAGAGAGAGCAAAAAAGGGTTGTCAGAGGAGGGAGGAGTTTAAATTAGGGAAGCGATCATTTCAGAAACACCCTGAGGACAAAAATCTTGGAATGGTTTAATAGGACTTAAAGTAGCTGACAGACTACCTGTTGTAAACCTGTTATCTGATGCAACAAGTTGGTAGTTTAGTAATAGTTTAGTAGTAACAGTAAGAGTAGTAACATTGATACACAACAGGATAGTAATCGTGGAGTAACTGTCCAGAATGAATATCCTCCATGTTGTCTACTGCTGTCTCCTCACAGGCGAGTCTGTCTGTCTGTCTGTCTAATTGTGTGCATACTAATTTTGTTTGTATGTGGACAGAATGTTTTACAGATCAGAGTTATTTTCTCTGTGTAATAATACACTGAACTTAAGGTGTTTTTAATATATTAGGGATGTTTATAGTAAAACATGTACAAGGTTATACAGCAGGTCAGTGTATCTCTAAAGTATATTGGTATTTTGAATAGTTAGGGAAGTTTATAGTAAAACATGTACAGGGTTATACAGCAGGTCAGTGTATCTCTATGTTGTGACTCTGTCTTGTTTTACAGGTCTGTGTATTGAGGCTTCACCTTTCATTAAGGAGGAGGTAGAAGGAAGATACGTCACTTTCCCCTGTTCATTCATATTGGCAGAGAACAACAACAAGTACTTCTGCAGGGGCTCGTGTTCTGGTGAAGATGTTCTGGTTGAAACTAAAGGGAGCAAGAATGTAACTCAAGGTAGATACAATATACATGACAACGGACATGGAGTCTTTTTTGTGACCATCAAGGACCTGAACAAGTCAGACTCTGGGACATATAGGTGTGGAGTGGATAGATCTATAAAGGACTCATACCAAGAGGTGCATTTGACAGTTACAGATGGTGAGTTTACTGTTAATATAAATTGGTTGTATTATGCATTATTTATTGTGTCTTATAAATCATCTTGAATTGTTTCCAATGAAAACGATTTGTCAGTATTTGTGTTGACCCATACTTTGTTCACACACAGCTATAAACCCAACTGTCCACCCTAGAGCTCATGTCTCCACAACACTCTCAAACCTCTCAGCATCTAACAACTCTACAAAAGTACCAAACCTCTCAACAACATCCTTGGATATTCCCATAACGTTTCTGACATCTACAAACATCCACGGTCTCTCTTCATCAAGAGAAGGTGTGATCAATCTCTCCTCTTACTGTGGACATAACAATTAATGAGATTAAGGCAATCATGTATTTACTACTGGTTATGTGTTTCCACTTATTCTTCATTAGTCTTTCTCTCTCCTTCAGGTCCTACTTTGGACTCTAATGTGACAGGGAGTGCTGGTAATTTTTATGTATTTTTTGTCAGTTTGTCAAAATTACCAGAAGTTATAATGCATAAGTTATAATGTCTTTGCAAGTTTAAGTTGTCAAGGCGATATGATACCTTCAGAGCCAAACAGGAAGTGATTCAACACTTGAGGTGCCGAGCCAAGAAGCACAGTGACTTCTGTTGCCAGGGTTACTCTGCTCACTATCTGTAGTCCCTTTCATAATCACAACATTTCTGTCCTTCATCTGTCTGTCTCCCTGTCTCTCTCTCTCTCTCTCTCTCTCTCTCTCTCACTCTCTCTCTCTGTCTTTCTGCCTTGTCCAGGGCTTTCCACCCTAACATGGATCAGTGCTTCTCTGGTAGTCATGGTGATTGTGTTAGGACTCGTACTGGTCCTGTTCTACATAAAGAGGAGAGGACGCAAGAGACCAACACCACTACAACCAGTCTGCTATAACACCAACACTGCCCCTAGTGGAGAGGTGAGAGAGACGGGGAGGACAGGAGATTGGTCCTTTAGAATCTTTGTGAGGTGTGTGTGTGTGTCTGTGTGTGTATGTGTGTGTGTGTGTGTGTGTGTGCGTGTGTGAGAGAGAGAGAGAAAGAGATCGACCTTATCTACTTTCTCATGGCACGTATGTGCAACAAATCATCAGGTAAAAAAGACAGGATCCTGAACTTGTAAGAGTTCAATTAAGGGTCATGTGTTTGTTGACTTACATCTCCCCCTAGTGGACTTTAAATGTCCTTCCATTTCTGACCATGTCTAACTGTTATCTTTGGTTCTGTATGCAGACTGACTGTTTGTACGAGGAGATCAGAGAGGCAGATGGACAAACTGAAACACTCCCTTCAGTTATCTCGTCCTCCTCTAAATCCTACCCTGCTGACAATAGCTGTCCCCAAGATGATATATATCCATGCTACTCTACTGTGGACTTCCACAAAGATCACATAAATCCAATCTACTCTCCTGCAGATCCCCCAGATGCTCTTGTCTACTCCTCTGTGCAGCAATGCAAAGATTCTGGAATCTCCTTAATCACTCCAACAGCCAGTAGAACTCAGGATGATTCCATCTATTCTACAGCCTAAATATTCTAGAATCTCCTTATTCAATCCAACAACAAGTAGAACTCAGGATGATTCCATCTATTCTACAGCCTAAATATTCTAGAACCTCCTTATTCAATCGAACAGCCAGTAGAACTCAGGATGGTTCCATGTATTCCACACCCTTAAGATTCTAATGTAGAACCTCCTTAATCTCTTCAATGTTTTTCTACCAAACGTAATGTTGCAAATATAAAGTGGAGTCAAGATGTAGTGCATTTGAAAAATGTACCTTGTACCGTATACAAATCAAAGATTGATGTGTTGCTGTGGCATTTTCAACTTCACTGATACTTTTGTTTTCTCACAAAATCTGTTCTGTTCAACAGCAAATGTGCCCCTCTGGTCACTGCTCTTGCACTGTAGAAAACATCCTAAATAGTGTGGTTGTAAAATACCCACCACAATTAGGTTATTATGGACAAGAGCAGAATGCACTTTACAATTTATTTTTAAGGTCTCAATTTCCATCTGTAGATGTTCTATGGATAGCAACACTATGAACAAACTTTTAACAAACTGTTGATAAGCAACTGCTTGAAATGGTTAGGTTACGGTTAGATTTAGAATAGGTTTTAGGGTAAAGGTTAGGATATAGGTTCAAGGTTAAGGTTAGGGTAAGGATTAGGTTTACTAGATAATTACTTAAAATGTTACTGCTTGTCAGTAGATAATCTGTTGAGCATCAACAGACACACGTTTAGGACTCTCAATATAAAGGGTTACCCCACTTCAATTCGCCCATCATGACACGAATCACCTGTTATTAGTCCCCTCAGGATAAATCAGAAACACAAGCTGTTCTTTTAATTGCAGGTGTTTATTTGCACATCCATGCCGTGAACATGCTTTCAACATGCCGTAAGAACTAGATTAAGAAAAATAAAATGAGTGCAGTACCATACAGAGCATTCTCATAGAGAATTATCATTCAAATAAATCTTACAACACAAAATATTGCTTATACAATCCATTTACTAAAATGTAGGTAGGCTATCACGTGAACTTGGCTAGCATTTTATCAATTAACTAACACATTAGCACATCCGATAACTAAGGTCAATGTAAATCTAATAATTTTTTTTTATTTATTTTACGAAAATTACCACTTATCTTTATTTTTTTTTTAAAACTATAAAATAAATCAGTTAGCTTGAGATGCATTGCCATTCACCCAAGAAATGACTGATCAAAAGGCACTGTTTAACATCTCTTCTCACAGCTCTACTGACATTTAGTTGTTGTGTAATTCAGACCTAGGTCTTGTTCATTAGGCACATACAGGAGCAAACATTTTCAAATGGAAACGCAAAATAGATTTCATACTGACAGTATTCAGGGAAGTTCCTGTCGCCTCATTTCAAATATTCTGTTCCCATTTAGAACCTACTCAACAGATTGGCCAAACTCCATGACCTCTAAGGACTGGGGTCATAGCATGAGTTTCTTTGTAGAAGCACTTTAAGTCAAACAAATGAGGAACCAACAATCATAAAAACCCTCGTTAAGTCATAGTATCTTCTTGGATAGTATTAGTTGTCAGCCACCATAACCCCCTCCCCCAATATCAGAAACAGGTAAATTGGTCCTCCCCAATAATGAGATCACTTAAGAGTCCACAGGAGGGAGTGTTGACCAATAGAATCCTGCCTTAAGAGTCCACAGGAGGGAGTGTTGACCAATAGAACCCTGCCTTAAGAGTCCACAGGAGGGAGTGTTGACCAATAGAACCCTGCCTTAAGAATCAACAGGAGGGAGTGTTGACCAATAGAACCCTGCCTTAAGAGTCCACAGGATAGAGTGTTGAACAACAGAACCCTGCCTTAAGAGTCCACAGGAGGGAATGTTGACCAATAGAACCCTGCCTTAAGAGTCCACAGGAGGGAGTGTTGACCAATAGAAAGTTGGTCAGTCAGGTTTATTTTTAGGTAAGCAGTCGCCAAGTATCTGGTGAACACTTTGGAGGACAGTATGGTGTCTCTTTTTTAATAAAAAATAGAAAGATCTGTAATGTGATTGAACAACATGGTAATGATTCTGATTACTGGGGATAATGTTTTGTTTAGCAACAATTCATGTTATTTACGAACCTGCCAGATGAACGTGTTATGACAAAAAAAAACACAAAACATTGACAGTTCGAGTAAGTGAATAAACTGTGGAAGAGAACCTATTTCAAAATGTCTGCCAATAATACTCAGTTCCACACAAAAGTAATGATATCTGAGTTGTCTATATGTCCTGGTCTAAAATAGTGATATCTGAGTTCTCTATATGTCCTAGTTTAAAGTAGTGATATCTGAATTCTCTATTTATCCTGTTTATAAGTAGTGATATCTGAGTTCTCTAAATGTTCTGGTCTAAAGTAATGATATCTGTGTTCTGTATACAGTTGTGCTCATAGGTTTGCATACCCTGGCAGAAATTGTGAAATTTTGGCATTGATTTTGAAAATATGACTGATCATGCAAAAAACTGTCTTTTATTGGATGATAGTGATAATATGAAGCCATTTATTATCACATAGTTGTTTGTCTCCTCTTGAAATCATAATGATATCAGAAATCACCCAAATCGCCCTGATCAAAAGTTTACATACCCATGAATATTTGGCCTTGTTACCAATACACAAGGTGACACACACAGGTTAAAATTACAATTAAAGGTGAATTTCCACCTTCCTGTGGCTTTTTAAATTGCAATTAGTGTCTGTGTATAAATAGTCAAAGAGTTTGTTAGCTCTCACGTGGATGCACTGAGCAGGCTAGATACTGAGCCATGGGGAGCAGAAAAGAACTGTCAAAAGACCTGCATAACAAGGTAATGGAACTTTATAAAGATGAAAAAGGATAGAAAAATATATCCAAAGCCTTGCAAATGCCAGTTAGTACTGTTCAATCACTTATTAAGAAGTGGAAAATTCGGCGATCTCTTGATATGAAGCCAAGGCCAGGTAGACCAAGGAAGATTTCAGCCAAAACTGCCAGAAGAATTGTTCAGGATACAAAGAAAAACCCACAGGTAACCTCAGGAGAAATACAGGCTGCTCTGGAAAAAGATGGTGTGGTTGTTTCAAGGAGCACAATACAACGAAACTTGAACGAAAATGAGCTGCATGGCACAGTTGCCAGAAAGAAGCCTTTACTGCGCCAATGCCACAAAAAAGCCCGGGTACAATATGCCCGACAACAACTTGACATGCCTCACAGCTTCTGGCACACTAATTTGGAGTGACGAGACCAAAATAGAGATATTTTTGGAGAAGTGTCAACAAGGCCTATAGTGAACAGAATCCAATCCCCACTGTGAAGCATGGTGGTGGCTCACTGATGTTTTGGGGGTGTGTGAGCTCTAAAGGCACGGGAAATCTTTTGAAAATTAATGGCAAAATGAATGCAGCATGTTATCAGAAAATACTGGTAGACAATTTGCATTGTTCTTCACGAAAGCTGTGCATGGGACACTCTTGGACTTTCCAGTACCACAATGACCCTAAGCACAAGGCCTAGTTGGCCCTCCAGTGGTTACAGCAGAAAAAGATGAAGGTTCTGGAGTGGCCATCAGTATCCTGACCTTAATATCATCGAACCACTCTGGGGAGATCTCAAACGTGCGGTTCATGCAAGACGACCAAAGACTTTGCATGACCTGGAGGCATTTTGCCAAGTCAAATGGGCAGCTATAACGCCTGCAAGAATTTGACAACTATTAGAAAAGACTGCATGCTGTCATTGATGCTAAAGGGTGCAATACACAGTATTAAGAACTAAGGGTATGCAGACAGGAACAGGGGTCAGTTCATGTTTTTGTTTGTTGCCATGTTTTGTTTTATGATTGTGCCATTCTGTTATGACCTACAGTTGAATGTGAGTCCCATAAGAAATAAAAGACGTGTTTTGCCTGATCACTCATGTTTTCTATACAAATAGTACATATATTACCATTTCTCCAAGGGTATGCAAACATTGGAGCACAACTGTATGTCCTGGTCTAAAGAAGTGATATCTGAGTCCTATATATGTCCTGGTTTAAAGTAGTGATATTTGAGTTCTCTATATGTTCTGGTTTAAAGTAATGATATCTGAGTTCTCTATATGTCCTGGTATGAAGTAGTGATATCTGTGTTCTCTATATGTCCTGGTCTAAAGTAGTGATATGTGAGTTCTCTATATGTCCTGGTCTAAAGTAGTGATATCTGAGTTCTCTATATGTCCTGGTCTAAAGTAGTGATATCTGAGTTCTCTATATGTCCTGGTCTAAAGTAGTGATATGTGAGTTCTCTATATGTCCTGGTCTAAAGTAGTGATATCTGAGTTCTCTATATGTCCTGGTCTAAAGTAGTGATATCTGAGTTCTCTACATGTCCTGGTCTAAAGTATTTAGGAGTCTAACCTTCGACCAACAGTGTGAACCAACTTCATTCATATTTTCACATTCTAATGCCGTCTTCCTCTCCTCCTTTTCCCAAATCCCGTAAAATGTCAGAAAAATGCAAGGCAGCGATAAAAAGAGAGACAGCAAGAGAACCAGAAAGCAAGAGACACTGAGGGAGAGAGAGAGAGAGAGAGTGTTGTCAGAGGAGGAAGGAGCTTAAAAAAGGGATAATATAATTTCAGAAACAACATGCAGTCAAACAACTGGTGATGGTTTGTAGTGTAGTTGGTAGTGTAGTAACAGTTTAGTAGTAACAGTGAGAGTAGTAACATTGATACACAACAGGATAGTAACTGAGGAGTAACTGTCCAGAATGAATATCCTCCATGTTGTCTACTGCTGTCTCCTCTCTGGTGAGTCTGTCTGTGTCTGTCTGTCTGCCTGTCTGTTTATGTGGTCTGTCTGTCTGATACTGTGTATATTTATTTTGTCCATATGAAGACAGAAAGTTGTACAGATCTGAGTGTTTTTCTCTGTGTAATAATGCATTGAACGTATGTTTATGTTTTGAATAGATTAGGGATGTTTATAGTAAAATATGTACTGGGTTATACAGCAGGTCAGTGTGTCTCTAAAGTATGTTGGTGTTTTGAATAGATTAGGGATGTTTATAGTAAAACATGTACAGGGTTATACAGCAGGTCAGTGTATCTCTAAAGTATGTTGGTGTTTTGAATAGATTAGGGATGCTTATAGTAAAACATGTACAGGGTTATACAGCAGGTCAGTGTATCTCTAAAGTGTGTTGGTGTTTTGAATAGATTAGGGATGTTTATAGTAAAACATGTACAGGGTTATACAGCAGGTCAGTGTATCTCTATGTTGTTACACTGTCTTGTTTTATAGGTCTGTGTGTTGAGGCTTCAACTTTCATTAAGGAGGAGGTTGTAGGAAGACACGTCACTTTGTCCTGTTCATTCAGATGGTCAGAGAACAACAACAAGTACTTCTGCAAGGAGACGTGTTCTGGTGAAGATATTCTGGTTGAAACTAAAGGGAGTAAGAATGTAAATCAAGGTAGATACAGTATAGAAGACTATGGAAATGGACATGTCAATGTAACCATCAAGGACCTGAAGAAGACAGACTCTGGGACATACTGGTGTGGAGTGGATAGATATATAAAAGACACATACCACAAGTTGCAGCTGACAATTAAAGATAGTAAGTTTACTGTTAATATGAATTGGTATATAAAATTAAAGGGGATATGTTTACAGTTAATATAAATTGGTATATAATATAACAGGGGATAGGTTTACTCTTAATATAAATTGGTATATGATATAACAGGGGATAAGTTTACTGTTAATATAAATTGGTATCTGATATAACAGGGGATACGTTTACTGTTAATATACGTTGGTTTTATTATATATTATTTATTGTGAATTACTATTCATCCTGAATTATTTCCTATGACATGAAAACAGATGTTACAGTATTTGTGTTGACCCAAACTTTGTTCACACAAACAGTTATAAACCCAACTGTCAACCCCAGACCTCATGTCTCCACAACACTCCCAGCATCTAACAGCTCTACAACAGTACCAAACCTCTCAGCAACATCCTCAGAACGCTCCATAACATTTCTGACATCTACAAACAACCACGGTCTCTCTTCATCAGGAGAAGGTTTGATGAATCTCTCCTCTTAGGCATAACTAATAAGATTAAGGAAATACTTTATTTATTACTGTTTGTGTTGCCACTTGCTCTCTGTTAGTCTTTCTCTCTCCTCTCCAGGTGTTTCTTTTTAGTCTAATGGTGCTACAAATACCGAGAGTACTGGTAGGTTTCATGCATTTTAGTCAGTGAGTCAAAATTAGCAGAGGTTTTAAAGTCTTAGCATTTTTAAATTGTCAAGGCGACATGACACCTTCAGGGCCCAACAGGAAGTGACTCAACACTTGAGGTTCCGAGCTAAGATGCACAGTGGCTTCTGTTGCCAGGGTTACTCTGCTCACTATCTGTAGTCCCTTTCATAATCACAACATTTCTGTTCTTCATCTGTCTGTCTGCCTGTCTCTCTCTCTCTCTCTCTCTCTCTGTCTTTCTGCCCTGTCCAGGGCTTTCCACCCTAACATGGATCAGTGCTTCTCTGGTAGTCATGGTGATTGTGTTAGGACTCGTACTGGTCCTGTTCTACAAAAAGAGGAGAGGAAGCAAAAGACCAAAACCACTACAACCAGTCTGCTATAACACCAACACTGATCCTAGTGGAGTTTGTACGAGGAGATCAGAGAGGAAGATGGACAAACTGAAACACTCCCTGTAGTTATCTCGTCCTCCTCTACATCCTACCCTGCTGACACTAGCTGTCCCCAAGATGATATATATCCATGCTACTCTACTGTGGATTTCCACAAAGATCACATAAATCCAATCTACTCTCCTGCAGATCCCCCAGATGCTCTTGTCTACTCCTCTGTGCAGCTATGCAAAGATTCTGGAACCTCCTTACTCACTCCAACAGCCAGTAGAACTCAGGATGGTTCTGTCTATTATACTGCCTAAATATTCCAGAACCTCCTCAATCACTCCAACATCAATTGGACCTCAGGGAGCTTACATCTGTCTACTCTTCTTTCACTTTGTATGTTGTAAGCACAATATAAAGATCTGTTGCAAAGTTTTCCACCAATGACATGAGAAATGTGTGCATATTTTCCCAGCAGTGATGTTTTTTCCACAAAACTTAGCGTTGCAAATGCGAAGCAAAGTCAAGACTTAGTGAATTTATAAAATGTACCACGTACCGTATACAAATCAAAGATTGATGTGTTGCTATGGCATTTTCAACTTCACTGATACTGTAGTTTTCTCACAAAATCTGTTCTGTTCAACAGCAAATGTCCCCACTCTGGTCATTGCACCTGCAATGTGGACAACATCCTAAATAGTGTGGCTTTAAGTGTGGCTTTTGGTTACAATTTATTTTCCGGGTCCCAATTTCAATCTATAGATGTTCTAGGCAATACTATCACCAACTGCGTGCTATAGTTAGGGTTAAGATTAGGTTTAAAATAAGTTTTAGGCTAAAAGTTAAGTTATGGGTTAAGGTTAGGGCAAAGTTTAAGGTTAGGGTAAGGATTAGGGTAAAGTTAAAGGTTGGGGTAAGGATTAGGGCAAAAGTTAAGGTTTGGGTAAGGACTGGGTTTAATAGATAATTACTTAAAATGTTACTGATTTTCAGTAGAAACCAGACCCACATCTAGGGCCCAGGTAGGAGCATCCCGATATTTAAATTAGTCAAAAAGACAATACGATCTACCTGTCCTTCTCACTGTTAACTGGGTGACTCTGTCCGTTAAGGGGTCAGTGGATTCAGGAGCAGCTGGTAATTTAATTGATTATCAACTAGCCCACGACCTGGGAGTAAATGAACCCCTCCTTTAAGGATGAGCTCCCTGGATGGGCAACGCCTCGGCACTGGGTTTGTAGCCCAGCAGACCACACCCGTCACCCTTCAGGTTGGGTCATTACACACTGAAACCATCCAACTGATGGTTCTGACCTCAGCTAAATATAGCTAAATAGCAAACTACTTACTTGTTATCGAGATGGGTCAGGTCGCACTAGCATGTCTGAGCCGAAATGATCACTTGCGTTACCTGATCCAGGACAGATTCCCATTCCTCAGCCTCTTAAGTATGTATATATTTACGTTCAAATATATGCTCTAAAACATTTTTCTTTGTAAATAAGTTGCTGTCTTGCAAAAGAAAAAACGAAAACAATGATCCTTGGCAATGTTAAATAAGCTATTGCTAGCCCTTGCGTAATGGCCTCTCCAAATGACCCCCCCCCCTTCCCAGCATTCCTGCTTCCCATGGGTCTTGTTTCAAGACAATATGACGTTGTAGAAGCCGATCAGGATTCGATGTAAAAACAGAGGATAGGGTAAAGTAACCATTACATGCAATGCGCAATGGTATCCAGATTTGTCCAAATTTGCATTTCTCTCTCTCAGGCTGTGATACCCATAGGAACATCTCCTGGAACTTCACGGAGATGTCTAGTTATTCTAAAAAAAACGATACACTTCTAGCGATTATAGTTTTTAATATATATGCAAATATGTTACCTCCGCGTCGACACGGACCTCGACTCGGAAGGATTATTTTAGCTGAGTTTGTTAGCTGAGATTCCTGTGATTCCTCTGATAACAGTTTTAGAATGTTGTCAGACACAGCAACTGAACCAGTTTCACATCACAGGATATCTGGACTGAGGTCAATTCACACTCTACAAACTAGGACACTCTACAAATCATCATCTCCCTCTCTCCGACACGCAGGACGAGGGAGGGCAGGACAGAGACACAAAGAGCTACAAGAGATTGTGACAGGGAGAAGTGAGATTGATAAGAAAGAAATTAATGGTAAATACTTAAAGCCTAGCAAGATGAGATGGTAGTATAGTAATAGTATAGTGGTATAATAACTGGTGGTAGTATAGTAATAGTATAGTGGTATAATAACT
>JACXGI010020133.1:0-11405 GCA_016801175.1 Esox masquinongy | reverse complement strand
CTCCTGTCCTCTCGTCTCAGCCCTCTCTCTTCTGTCCGTTTTCTCTAACTTCCCTTGACGCTCCTGTCCTCTCGTCTCAGCCCTCTCTCTTCTGTCCGTTTTCTCTAACTTCCCTTGACGCTCCTGTCCTCTCGTCTCAGCCCTCTCTGTTCTGTCCGTTTTCTCTAACTTCCCTTGGCGCTCCTGTCCTCTCGTCTCAGCCCTCTCTCTTCTGTCCGTTTTCTCTATCGGTCCTGTTTATCACCCTCCTCCCATCCTCCGCTCTCCCTTTCTGTCTCCTCTCCCTCCTCCCTTTCTGTCTCCTCTCCCTCCTCCCTTTCTGTCTCCTCTCTCTCCTCCCTTTCTGTCCTGTCTCAAACCTCTATTCCCAGGTTGCTTTCCTCTGTGTTTTGTTTTTAGATACACACAATGCTGTTGTGTCCCATGTGGCCGTTTTGTCTGGACCGCACTCACACACTGGCACACACTTCCCTTGAGCTGCAGGGCCGGTCCCTGGCGAGCCAGGCGGTTTAGCGGCAGTATTTAGAAAACAGTGGGAAGCAAGGCAGAAGCCTCCCGCATGGTCTGGGCACACAGGGGAATGCAGGCTCTCTGTGCTGCCCGCGCCTATTTTGACTATGGGCCCCTGAAGCTCTAAAAGATCACCGCGCTCCGCTCTTAGAGGGGAAGCCCAGCGGAAAATCTCTGCTTTGAAGAAAAGGCGATAGGAGCATTCTCCTCTGGGTAAATGTTATCAACTTGTTGACATTTGTTTGGTTGTTCTTTTTTTTTTTTCTTCCAGTGAGCTTTTGTGTTGCTGTCAGTGTGTCCAACGTTACAATCCAACTCCATGAGCCTAAACCATAGACACACATCTATACACACTACGATGAGCGTACACACTCACCAATACGGCATACCTCACAAAAGGAACCTCTACAAATGTATTTGACAGGTCATAATGATCATGTAGCTGATGATATAGGTGATGATGACAGTGAGGACGTTGTGGTCTTGGCTTTGCAATACAGCTGGTGGCGGTTTGCTGCTTTTTCCTGTGTTGAGTAGCCTGGTACTCTGTTTAGTCTAGAATGTTCCGCTGTGTTAGCTTGTTGATAAAATACAATTATGAGATGACCTGACTCTCTGATGCTGTAACCCCATCATCTGTTACTCTGTAAATGTTTATCAGGTCCTGGTAAAATGCCTCAGTTACCCCTTTTTCTCAGACAAGAGTCCTGCTTGTCTGAATGAAACACGTCTGCCACCATTTTTTCACTGCCGCGTGTGATCTATCTCATTGTTTCTGGATGTCACAGTGGCCATCTCAGTGTCTGGGGGGTAGCAGCAACATTTAAAGTGGTGATGTGTTGGGGACTTGAGTCTGTCACAATGGTTACTGATTGTAGAACAGAGCTGACTGTCAGTCAATGCCTCCTGCTCTGCTCTTAGGATCTCACAAGAGAAGATGACATCTGGAAGGGACTTCTCTCCCCTCTCTCTCATACTCACGGTTCCCTTCCGTACATTTTCTCATTTTATCAAGCACACACACACTTTATAACTGTCAAGCACACACACACACACTCACTTTGAAACACACTCACACCCACACACACACACACACACACACACACACACACACACACATACTGAATTGCCTCGTGGCTTGTTCAGCTGCTGCGAAGTGAAGTGTGGACAGAGAGGCTCCTGAGTCTCTCTCCCTCTGTGATACCTGAGTCATCCAATCAGAGTAGTGACAGACAGCGTCCAGCCTGGATTAGCCTTGTCGCTAGCACACAGCACAGGATTAACAAGAGACAACCCCCCTATACACACACACACATACAACACACACATACGCACACACGTACAGTACTGGTCAAAAGTTTGTATGCACATACGCATTCTGGGTAGGTGTGTCCAAACTTGACTGGTATTGTATTTTCACATTGTGTATATATATATATATATATATATATATATATATATATACACAAACACACACACAAACACACACACACACACACACACACACACACACATGAGTACTCAGTATTCGCATGATCAGTACATGCATGGTAGGTAGGTTACTTTTTGAATGTTATCCATTAAAATACCTAGTAACCTGTCCAAAACATCAGTCAGTCACCTAACTTTTGGATTAACCAAACTCAGTAACGTAATATGATTCCTTTTTGTTACCTTTCAATGACATTGCAAATTGCACAATATTTTTCCAGGATCAACCAATATTAGTGTTTACATAGCAGTCCATAAATGGATGTTCTGTTTTACCATATATAGACTAGTTATGATTCTAATTCATTGCTTTTTACTTCAGAGAGCATGATTGGGCGATCTCCGTACATGAACAAATAACACCTGTCAACTTCACAGTCACTACATTTGATTAAATACGATATTGATCTTTACAATATTTTGTTATCATGAAAGACTTGCTTTAAGACAGTGCTAGAGAATAAACCCAGCTCTCATGGATTGACACACCTTGGGCATTTTGGAAGTAGAAAGTGATTACTAAATGCTTCCCTAGGCCTATTCTGTTTTTGTTGGTGACACTTTGATATGTCCATCAGCTGGCACATCTTTTCTGAAGTTGACTAATTCTGTCACACATCCTTTCTGAGAAAAAATGTTTTTCAAAAGTATTTGTCATCTGACAACACAATTTTACCTGCTAATTTAACAGATTCCTGTTAACATTTTTTGTTATAAATCAACAACCCAACTCTAAATATAGATTTGCATTTTAGTCATTCAGCAGACACTCTCATCCGGATCAATCAACATGACAGAGTTAGCTTAACTATCTTGGTCAGAGACAACCACAGATTTCTCACCTTGCATCTCAGGGATTCGATCCAGCAACCTTTGGGTTACTGGTCAGATGCTCTAACTGCTAAGCTGCTGGCCCCCCCATATAAATACATATGTAAAGTGTAGCCAACATACTGCTGTGTCTGCATGCTTTCGTGTGTGTTTATTATATGAATGAGAGGGTGCTTACATCAGCATTTCCTCAGTGCGTGTCACTATGCCAGTCCTCTTTCATGTGTGATTGTAAAACATCTGAGGGTGTCCGTCTGGTGGTTTTGTGTGTGTGTGTACCCAGCCCGGCTCTCCTCCAATAAGAAACTGCTCCCTGTTTAACTTTTACTGGAGCTTTACTGACACAGGGTTTTCTGTTGAGTCTTTTAAGCGGCCTGTCTCTTTCTTGGCGGTTGAGTTTGGTTTATTTGGTTATTTTTACACTGCCTTGCCTGACCGGATCATTTAGGAAGGCCAGACAAAAGAGTCAGAGGCCGCTGGAGAAAAAGAGCCAGTTTAAAAGGCTACTCAATTAACATACTCTCAGCCCTAACACACTGTTCCCTAGCAACAATGAACCTCTACGCGCCGGTTGGAGTGGTTCTCACACACACTGCGCACACTGAACTTGGCCATACACCGCACATCAGATCAAACCCTACACGAGAACTCACCTCTACATGATTCACACTGTATCCTATACACACACACTTTTCCCAACATGCACACTGTTCTGCCGGGACTCTTAAAGCCCCAGACGATTATCCAACTGATTAGAGTCCCTCTCCAGCTCTCTAAACACACACACAGTCCTATAGTGTTCACCACAGCCCCCAGCGCACACATGCAGCCCTCTCCTTTCTCATGGAGATAAGGACGTCTCATTGTCGGGAGACAACAGCTCAGCATTATCTCATCAAAGAGCCAATTAAATGTGGACAGGGGAGTAAGGGGAGGGGGTTTCTTTGTGATGCGACAGGTGCCATTGTCACTTGGTTTGTCTACGGGAGCCGTACGAAGCCATCAGAAAATGTACTGAGGCTTCTGCTATTAAATATGCTACCGGCAGTAATGGTTCAATAAAAGTGACTCTTATGTACATACAGTATTCCTATGTTCCTATATTATGAACAGTCTAACACCCAGGACAGCATTTGGCTTAGATTCACCTTAGACTGTTTGTCACCACCAAAGGACACAACGTCTCCAGACCTTCAGAGAGAGGAGCCACAGATGAGTTCCCTGGTAGATGACCTGTGGGACTTGTGTTCATGTGTGTGTTCCTGGTTATAATGTACTCATAACCCATTGCTGTATCTCCTGTTGTCCCTTTTCAGATAAAGAAACTAAAGTGAAGAAAGAGTCTGCAGATGAGGCTGTCCAGGAGTCAGTGGAGGATACGACAGAACAGCCTGTTGCAGAAGTGAAGAAGGAAAAGAAGAAGGAGTCTACCAAGGAACCTGGGAAAGAGTCAAAGAAGGAGTCCTCCAAGGAAAAGAAGGAGTCTTCCAAGGAGAAGAAGGAGTCCAGCAAGGAATCAGGAAAGGAGTCAAAAAAGGAGTCCAGCAAGGAATCCGGAAAGGAGTCTAAGAAGGAGTCTTCTAAGGAGTCAAGCAAAGAGACCTTGAAAGAGCCTGGGAAGGAGAACGTGTTGAGAAGGTCATCTGTTAAGGTCAAGGAGAAAAAGAAAGAACCAGAGGCTGCTGCTGGCGAGGGATGATGTCAAGCAATCAGCACAAACACAGGGTCCTTTACACACTCATACACATCTCTCAAGGCTGATGCTGTTTCATAGAATAGACTTTGGTTTGTGTCTGTTGGGTGACGCTGTTGAAAGCTCCAGTAGAACAGCCGACAAGTGGGCCATGTTCCATCTGCCTGTCCCCTTGGGTTAAACAAGGCCAATCTGGTCCCGTCAGGACTTCCCTCCATGAGACAGGAATCCCATCATCATCAGAGACCAGGGCAGGGGAACGGAGGGGGAAGGCAGCCCACATCATCCTTCAGGAGGACCAGGAGGAACGTCATGTCACACACCTGAATCTACACACACACCTGACTCTACACACACAGGACTCTACACACACACCTGACTCCACACACACCTGACTCCACACACACCTGACTCTACACACACACCTGACTCTACACACACACCTGAATCTACACACACACCTGAATCTACACACACACCTGAATCTACACACACACCTGACTCTACACACACACCTGAATCTACACACACACCTGACTCTACACACACACCTGACTCTACACACACACCTGAATCTACACACACACCTGAATCTACACACACACCTGAATCTACGCACACACCTGAATCTACACACACACCTGAATCTACACACACACCTGAATCTACACACACAAGCACAGCAGCACAAACACACACACCTATATATGTTAAACACTAGCACACGCTTGTGTTCTCCAACAAACAGGCCTACAAGCTTTGCAGTGTGTTTCTAGCCAGCCTCTGTTAGAGGATCATTGTGCCAGCCTGACCAATGACAATCCAAGCAGCTCTATATGTCCCTACTGTGCTCTGCGGTCTGTCCTGTGTGTTGTCTGTACGTGTCTCGAAGAGTTTAGGTGTGCATCACAGTCAGCATAATAAAGGTCTTGTTCCATTATTCAGTGGATGTACACAGGAACCTGTTCTGTTCTTGTTTTGTTTTTTTATAGAAAAAGCACAGTGATTGAAGTTAGAACTACCAAACCATTGTTTAATGTTTACTGGATCATTTTGTCTCTGTATTTTTTGCTTTATCCCTTTTAGTCGGTTTCTGGCTCTATCCATGTTAGTATGTCTGTTTTCAGTCCTGATGGTCAGTTTTGGGTAGAGTGTTTTAATAATGACCACTGTTAAAAAAGGCTAAGTCTTTGGCCAGTGGCTTTTAGTAGTGATTGTCCCAGGTTTGTTTTTTCCTTAATGTAAATGGTCTGTGCAAATTTCCCTGAGCTCTACACAAGGTCAATTGAAAATGTGTGAATTTATGTTTAATTTGTCAGAGGTATTTTGTAGATATTTGGTTCCAGCGACATGGTGGAAGTAGATTGAGTAGGACTCCTGCAGACACTCTTCTCAGGTCTGTATTTTGTTATGTCTTTTGGATTTGAAAGGGTTTTCTATTTTAAATTCTCCTCATGAAATTGTCTTCAACTAAAAGCTTTGTCGCACTCTGTTTTACAACATGAATGTTGAACAGGACAAGTCCAAAAACATTTGAGAACGAGAACCAAACATTGTTGCAGACCCACTGTAAAAAAAAAAAAAAAATGTAACAGTGCCACAGTTTTAAGAGAAGGTAATAAAAAACATTGGATTAGACTTTTAGAAACCAATTGGTTGGTGTCATTTTATTTGAGAAGCTGGTTTGGCGAGGCTGTATAGCTGGTGTATGTGCATGTTGTGGTCCAGAGCAGTATTGATGTAACTGTCCTCTGTCTATGGAAGGAGATTAGTTGTTATCCCATCTTCCCTGTGAAAACCTTGTAAAATGAAAGAAAGGTATTCAATATGAATGGTTCCAGTCCCAGACTAAATCTGCAGCTCTCACTGTTTGATACCTGCCACTTTACTCCTCTCCCCTGTCTTAAAGAGACACACTCACATTCTTTATGGAAATGTTTGTGTATCATAGTGGTTGTGTTTGTGTCCCAGTCACTGTTGTATATTCTGGTGTGTTTCTAGGTGATGCTTGTGTGGTGGCTGTGTGTCGTCTGTGCTCAGGGCTCTTTTGCCGTTGCCTCTCAATCGCCCTTCCACAGCTGAAGCCTGCGGATAACTGACCTCTTGCAATGCAGGGTTCAGAGTTCAGGCTTGTTTTAAGTTGGGATGTGGCGAGGGTTTCCCTGCTTGGACCCACCGGGATGCTGCTGCCTGATCCAGGCCGGAGGTGGTCCAACCCGGACGGAGGTCACGCTCCAGTCGTGACACAACAGCTGAGTGTAACCCCGTACTCTCTGGAACCAGACCCACCGTCTAGCCACAGCCTTAACCCTGGGCAGCTGGCAGCCTGGGCATCTTAACGTCTGGAGAACATCTACCAAGTCTTTACAATGCAGAGAATTGACTTCACATCGGTTACACACATTGGCCCAAGCAGGACTAGTGACATCTACACAACAGCACAAAACCGAATGACTACATCCCTATAGGGCTGTTTTACAGTGGACGGGGTCATTTAGTTGGCATTTGTATTCATGTTTGCGGAGAATTTGGAATAGACTGACCTAGTTGAAAAGAGTGCTCTTTGGCGCCATCTAGCGTAAAATGTCAACGAAATGCCATGTTTATCTGTAATACTGAATATACACACTCGCACACTCCTTCTCTCACACATTCTGGCAGTTTACCCGCTACTCATGGCATGTTTACAATGTGAAGTAACAAGAGCAATACAACTCCATAAAATTAAACAGTGTTCCTGACAGTTAAATCTAGTAAAAAGGAGTTGAGCCATTGCGTCTTTGAAGACATGCTTTTTCTACAATTTTGAGGTTCTTCAGAACTACAATTTTAAGAGTGCCAAACTATTTTCAAAGGTGTAGATTTCTAGTCTGAACAATAATTGACACTTTGTTATTTCAATAGCCTATAATAAGGGCACAGTATATATTGCATTACCAAGCTGGTAATGCAATATATACTGTGCCCTACCAAGCTGGTAATGCAATATATACTGTGCCCTTATTATAGGCTATTGAAATATTATAGATTCTATACTGTATTGCAATCAGACCTTTTAAGTGGGTTTTAAAAGAACGTAACTAACTAATTACTAGTTGCAATATATATGAACAATTGTGAATATATGTGGTAGACTACTGAACAGACAGACGTTGCATTGCGCAGCATCAACACAGGAGATTAAATCAAATGGCCTGGGATGACGCGTGGTCTCTAGGCAGCTCCAATAGTGCAAAAACACACCTTGATAGGCAAAGTGGTCTGAATTAGAGAACTTTCGTTGATCCACTATTAGATTTCCTCATTTTTTTCAGTGTGGTGGTGTTGAGGAAGCGCATCAGAGATGTGTAGTGAATAGGCCTACACGTGAAACGCATGTTGTGTATCCAGACCAGGCTTGTTAAGAGTGAAACCAGATCCGATAACAGTAGGTGGGTCTCAGCGCAGTATTCTGCAGAGGGTTTCATTACCACAGCGGCAGGCAGCGGGATACAGCAGGCGCGATTGGACGTCAAATCACTCTGGTTATTAAACCCCCAGCAACGATTTAAAAATTGAGGGCCGCTCTCGTCTTGTTTGGAGGAGGTTCCTATACGCTCCGGGGACGTTTAACTGGAGAAATAGGGTTCCTATTACGCTGGCATCGCCGTGCGCCCAGTAGGAGTCTACTATAACTTTGGGCTGGCTGGAGGTGATTCGCTTCTCGCGTAACTCGGAGTGAAAAAGACCGGTGCCGGTTGGTGTAAAGCCCGCTCCTAGGAGACAGCATCTCTGCACAAAACGGACCTACAATTCCGAACGCAGTTTAATTCAGCGCTTGATCACATCTCTATTTTTTTTATTGCCAAACATTGTTTTTTTTTAATTTAATAGTAATTTACTCAATGATATATTGATCTTTTTTAATAGTTTAACGTTTCATTTTATTTTAAGCCTACTTTATTCGTTTTATTTAAATTTCATATCAACCTCGCTTTTCATTTTAACTTTTTTAAGTCTTACCCCAACACTTCTTTTGAGCACACAAGCGCGCTCCTGGACGCGACATGAGGACTGTCGCCTGGCTGTCCACACGGCATTGTCATTGTAATTTTCATGTGTCCGGTCGATTGTCTGACGCCCGATGTCGTTTTGCATTTTGACAAAGTGAAGGTTATGGTCTGGAACAATACGAGCTGAGGAACTATATAGTATATTGCATTTTGGGCAATTATGCTGGAGTCTCACTTACTCGAGAGTTTGTGTTCTCACTCCAACTCATATGGACAAAAATAAAAAATAAAGTGTACCATATAATATTTTTTCTTTTTAGAAACTTTACTTATTTTTTTCTTGACTGGACCAATTTCAGGATGTTGTTATATTGCTGCTCCAGCGCCTTGGAAGTTTCTGCCAAGTTCACATTTGTATTCGTGTTTTTACTGTTTCAAATGCCACAATCCGGCTCGCCTTTAATTACAGGTAAGATAAATGACCTGGGGCTAGTCTAATTACTTTCCAAAACATTAAATAATAAATGTGCTAATATGCCTAGGGTGTCCTATAAGCTTGTTCACGTTTACTATTAGGCTACTTGCGCGTGCCAAATCAAGATTAGGCGCGGGTTTTACCCGTTGCGTCTGTAGCGCACGGTTTTATTATCTGCTATTTGATTCTCCCTGCCTGTGGGCTATGTGAAACAAAGCCCATTCATCCGCATCTCTATTCATATTTACGACAAGCAACGTTCTGTCGGTTTACTGGTAATTTCCCATTGCATCGGTATAAACAGTGTGACAGGCGCATTGCATCACCCGCCGACTATCCCCTTTGGTTTGAAACTCGAGTTAATTTGAGGTTAGCGTCCCATGTCACCCGGCGCGTTATTATTGGGCCAACAGAATTTCTTTCTGGGGTAAAAACTGCCTATTCGTATCAGCTGAGTAGACTATCATAGTATAATCCCACCGGATCAAATTGCCATTGCATGTCGCTACCTGGTATTCGAAATATGCCGTATATCATCGGTCTATTATCTTTTGCTTCGGGCCCGGGGTGGAACACGGTTTTCAACGGAGAGAAAAATGTTGTTTGTAGAAAGGCATATGTGCCCTGTCACTACGCTCCGCTGAAACAGGTGGAGGTGATTTAACATTTTTATATTCATGTTTTGTAAAATCTCACTGGATCGAAGTAAAAGTCCTGCTTGTCCCTTAATCGACACAATCCGTGCTGGTTTAATTACACGCAAAGGTAGTGAATGTTACAGTCGTCTCGAAGTCTGCGGGTTTATCTGGCGCGGAATTAAAAGCTTGGCTATCTGGACTCAAAACAAGACACCTGTCGTCAAAACAGACAGGCATGTGAGCTACTGTATCCTGCGTGGATACTGTGATTACATAAATTCAACAGATGTGGTTAATTTAGCCTGCCTTAAAATGGTCAATACGTAAATTTAATAAATGTACACAGTGAATTTTGTTGCAAAGAAATTCACATTTGACGACGTTTGTAACGTCGCTTAAGTGCTTTGTCTGGTCTAGTTGTTATACCACTGGATGAAATGCGCGTGTTTATTTACTGATCGCGCCCTTCACAGGTACAGAAGCCAGCTGTGAGAACGAAGGAGAGGTGCTTCACATACCCAACATAACGGACAACCCGTGCATCACCTGCGTCTGTCTGGTAAGAACAAATACAATTTCTTACTAAATAACGTTCAAGTGGTGTCTGGACACTTTAATGTTAGTTAAAATTTAACTACATAATTTCTATCCATACCTTAAATAATGCTTGCTTCCCTTTGCGGGGTACAAAAGGCATTTGTACGTAATTCTCCGGTGCGAGACTGTATATATAACGTTCATATCATGTTGTGGCCCCATTATTTAGGCTGTAGGCCAGGGCTATTCAACTCCGGTCCTGGACGGCTGAAACGCTTTTCCCTACTTTGAATCAGTCCTTACTTAGAAACAAAAGATGAAAACCAGAAGTGTTTCGGCCCTTCAGGACCGGAATTCAATAGCCCTGCCTATAGGCACCAGGCTAGCGGAGTTGTAGGACTGAGTGCCTTACAATGTTATTTTTCAATTACTCATCACAAAGTTAAGTTGGCACGTTTTAGGTATGAGCAATAAGCTACACATGGTTTTCCCCTTAAACCCCTTTGCCGTTAATTTAAAATTGCATTGTTTGTTTAGAGACCGCCTTGTCTTCAATTACTTCTCATGACTACCTGTTTTAAATATGAGCAGTAGGCTAGGTATGGATTTCCCTCTTAAACCCCATGTTTACTTTAATGCAAAATTGCATTGTTTGTTTAAGCACCCCCTTGTCTACTCTGTATTTGCCTGACTGCCTGTTAAATTTAGGCTACAAATGTCAAATGATGTGAAGTCTTTCCTGGAACACATGCTCTTTGACCTCTGACTCCCCCTGCTGAATGCCATTGTTTTAGGGCTTGAAAATTGAAGTGACAAGCTTTGTGCCCTGATGCTAGCAGTCGGACTGAATAATGCCATGACCTGATAGGGCTTTTTAGTTCTTGTTTAAATTCAACTTGGAAGTGGGTTATAGAAATGTTGTTTGTCTTGCGGGGTATTTGCCCTCTGTGAAACAGAAAGACAGTGTGCGTGTGTATTAGTTTGTGCTCCCGGGCCATGCTGCCTCTAGCGGCTCTGATGCTCTTTGATATGGCTCCCCCTGCTAAACACCTCCTTATCAGGCTTCCATCTAGGAGTCCTGCTGAATGCTATCAGTCATCAGGGGGCTGTGGTTAGCCTTTCATGTTGCCCTGTCCTCCATGTCGCTGGCCCCAGAGAGCTCCGCAGTGGAGGGGGGCCACTCCGAAAGACACTCGTGTTGCCTGGCTGGGGGGGGGGGGGGCACAGGTTGTAAAGGG
>JACXGI010020132.1:0-11414 GCA_016801175.1 Esox masquinongy | reverse complement strand
AACTACATTTCTATTGTAGTCATTTCACTGACAGAGGGCAGATGTCACTGAACTACATTTCTATTGTAGTCATTTCACTGACAGAGGGCAGATGTCACTGAACTACATTTCTATTGTAGTCATTTCACTGACAGAGGGCAGATGTCACTGAACTGCATTTCTATTATAGTCATTTCACTGACTGAGGACAGACAGTACTAAACTACATTTCTATTAGTGAGGTAGAGAGTATGAACCCTTTACTGACAGTGAAGGTTTGGTAGTGAGGTAGAGAGTATGAACCCTTCACTAACAGTGAAGGTTTGGTAGTGAGATAGAGAGTATAAACTCTTCACTGACAGTGAAGGTTTTGTAGTGAGATAGAGTATATACTCTTCACTGCTGCTGAAGGTGGGGTGGTGAGGTAGAGGTAAAATTAACAAACACTAAAGGTTTGGTATTGAGGTAGAGAGAATATTAGCTAAACATGAGGTAGTAAGGTAGAAAGATTGTAAGCTGAAGGTGCTGTAGCGATGTAGACAAATTATTAGCTGAAAATGAAATAGAGTTTTAACTCTTTAAGTGCTGTTCCCTGCTGCATTCTGCTACCTTAAAGCTTAAAGATATTCAGAGAGAGAGAGAGAAAGATAGAGGGAGACAGAGAGAGAGAGAGAGTAGGGGTTGCTCCTCAGAGGCCTTTGTCAGAGGCAGGAGAGAGTCCGCAGTCAACCCCAGGAACAGCTGACCTGCTTTTAGCAGCGGAGAACCAGCAGAGAATCAGAGATCTGTCTGTGGGAGGAAGCTGAGCTTCAACAGCACTCTGCTGGGGGGGATATTAAATATGTACAAGACAGCGGTGAAAGCACACGGAGAGCAGACAGTACAACAGTGAAAGCCAAGAAGTACGCGGGGGTGGTTGGTTTTATTCACAGAGATGTGGTCTGAATCCCAAATGGATCCGATGGCCCGTTCCCCACAGCAGGGGTTCCTGCTGTTCTTTACCATTTTTTATATAAAAAAACAGAATTCTTGTCAGTATTGTTTATTGAGTTAGCCTTTATTAAATATGCCACAGCTTTAATTTGTTGAACCTAGGACATTTTGTTAAACCATTTTTCCTGCCATCTATGTAATTTCATAACACCCATGACATGTTTTAAGTAGGCGATTTAATGAAACAACAGAAACTGCAAACACTAGACAGAGTAAACACCTGACACTGTAAACACCGCATACAGTAAACTCCAGACCCTGTAAACACCGGATACAGTAAACTCCAGACCCTGTAAACACCGGATACAGTAAACTCCAGACCCTGTAAACACCGCATACCGTAAACTCCAGACCCTGTAAACACTGGATACAGTAAACTCCAGACCCTGTAAACACCGGATACAGTAAACTCCAGACCCTGTAAACACCGGAAACAGTAAACCATGTAACCACTGTAAACCCAAGACACAGTAAACCCAAGACACAGATAAAAACCAGACACAGTAAACACCAGACACAGTAAACACCAGACACAGTAAACACCAGGCACAGTAAACACCAGGCACAGTAAACACCAGGCACTGTAAACACCAGACACTGTAAACACAAGACACTGCAAACACCAGAAGCGGTAAACACCTGACGCGGTAAACACCAGACACTGCCAACACCAGACACTGCCAACACCAGACACTGTAAACACCAGACACTGCAAACACCAGACATTGTAAACACAAGACATTGTAAACACAAGACACTGCAAACACAAGACACTGCAAACACAAGACACTGCAAACACCAGAAGCGGTAAACACCAGACGAGGCAAACACCAGACGAGGCAAACACCAGACGCGGCAAACACCAGACACTGTAAACACCAGACACTGTAAACACCAGATACTGATTTGTGTTTTTGCCGGACCGCGTAAGCAGAGCTGCCCAAGAAGAGCAAATGACAGAGTGACTGACTACCCATTGTTAAATTGAGTAGTGGTTAGAAACGTGGACTTCCATGCGAGCGCCCGGAGTTCGATCCTCGCCTCTGACAGAACAAAAAAAGTAAGTTCATAGATGCTATTTGTGGTAGAAATAAACTTAATAAAGCAACATTAGTCAGTTGAACACAATGCTTAATGGTGTCTACCTAAATATTAAAACTTCGCGTGATGTTAATGCGTGACAAAATGATATAATGTCTTGACGCAATTTTATGACGAGGTAATATTTCCCAATCGGTCCCTACAGTAATCTCTTTCTAATTTAACACGTTGAATGTAGTGTTTCAACCCTGTTATACTGGTTGTTGGTTTGGATGTTAGCTAATGTAGGGAACTAGTTTCGAGAACAGTGGAGTTTTGATTAATTAGTTTAACAATGCGCAACACCCTGCACACGTATGGCTTAGTAGTGTAGTGGTTAAAGACACAGCTTCTCACATAGGAGCCCCCGGTTCAAATCCAGCAAGGGCAATAACATTTATTCCTTCTATACGCGGGCCGGCCGAACTAGGCTTGCCTGGTTCCTCTTCTTGTTTTTAATGCAATATTTTTTAATATTCAATTACCTCCAACATTATTGGCACCCTTGATAAACTTGATAAAGCAGAAAAGCAGTATTAAATAAACAACACTGCTAAGAACTTCTATTGTCCTTCTCCAACATGTGCAGTATACAGTGCCTTTTGGAAAGTATTCAGAACCCTTCACTTTCTCCTCATTGTGTTGTGTTATAGACATATTTTTATAATTTAAATAAAATGTATTAATTTTTTGTGATCAATCACACACAATATCCTATAAAGTGAAAACACGTTTTTAGAAATGTGTTCCAGTTTATTGAAAATACAAAACAGAAATATCTCATGTACATAAATAGTCCAATGAACTCTCTGTAGACCTCAGAGACTTGTGTTGAGGCACAGAACAGGGAAGGTTATGACAAAATGTCTAAACTATTTAAAGTTCCCAGGTGCACGGTTGTGAAATGGACGAAGTTCGAATCCACCAAGACTCTTCTTAGAGCGGGCCCTGAGGCCAAATTAATTAAACAGGCAAGGGCCTTGGTCAGGAAGGTGACCAATAACCCAATGGACACTAATACAGCTTCATAGTTTCTCTGCAGAGATGGGAGAACCTGGCAGAAGTGAAAGAAAATGGAGCCTTCGTACTCATATGGTCCATCATGTATCTTTATTGGATATGAACAGACAGTGTTTTCATACAGGGATGTTCTTGAGGAATAGCCAGAAGGACAACCATCTCAGCAGCACTCAATCAATCAGGCCCTTACATCGAGTGGCTAGATGGACACCACTCCTGAGTAAAAGGCATATGACATGCTGCCTGAAGGCCAGAGAGCATAAGGAAAAATAATCTACATCAACCTTAAGCACATTGTCTAGGCCAATGCTTCTCAAACTATGGTACACGTACCGCTGGTGGTACACAGTCCTCCCTGTAGTGGATATATATTAAGTTAAATATTCTCTGAGGTGTAAAATGTTTGAGAAACACTGGTCTAGGCAATACTGGAGTTAAGTGGATAGACACTGTTTAAAACATCTACCTTTTTAAATGAATACAATTTCAGTTCTGTCCTTCAGAAGACATAAATTAGATATTAGAGCATATAATATGGCTAAAGCCAAATAAATTAATAGAAGTTAAATCAATTTTCATTGAAAAGATGTATAAGAAAGTTAGCATGTTTGTTAAAGACATAACTAGTACACATGGTAAAATGCTTTCTTACAAGCAACTCTTGGAGGTTTATAGAAAATCATATTCAGTTTTGAAATATTATCAGATCATTGCAGCCCTACGACAAGAATGGAAGCAGAAATTAAAACATCAAAACAGGATTGAAAACCTGGTGTCGCCTATTAAAAGGCCATGTATGGCTAAAGATGACCAGCATTAACCATAATGTATATTTTCCATTCAAGGTTACACCAGGTGGAATTCTAGATAGTTGGGGACAAAGTCTTGATGTCCCAGTACCACTTTTGATGCTTCAGTCCGTTCATTCCAGTTGAAACTATCACTGAAAATCTTTCAACAAAAAATGATCAATATATGGGGAATTGAACAGTCGGCACTGTACAGACTTTGTCATAATTAAAGCTGCAAGCAGCGTTTCAGGGGGCACAGGAAGCATCTCACTATATGCTCTCACTAGAGAAGTATTTGCTACTTTAAAATGCCCAATGCCGCTAGTAGTCAGGATGCCCAATCGAAGAAGAGGAAATCAAAACAAAACAAGAAAAGAAAAACCAGAAAAGGAACCAGGCAACCCTAGTTCAGCCGATTAGAAGGGATGAATATTGTTGTTGCTGGCTGGTTTCAATCACTGGTTTTCTATGTGGCAGACTGTCTTTAACCATTACGCTATTTAAGCAGCAGAATGCAACTTGTACATCAGCCATTATATTTTTGCTGAAATAATGTGGACAACAGAACATTTATTAACGGAACTAAAGAGTAGTCTTTATTCATTCGGGGACCAAGTAGTTGCTTGGCCCCCTAATGAATTACAATCAATGGACCATCTGTTCTGGTTCTGCAATCTGGAGGGATGGAGTTAAAAGGGACTTGAGTTGGGTGTTGGGTTTGCTTTTGGGTTTAAGCATTATCGCGTGGGACTGGGTTGGGTTGGGTTTGGGCAAGAGTCTGATCAGTTATAAAAGGTGTGTGTGTGGGTGTGTGTGCGCGCGCGCGTGCATGCACGAATTAGTGTAGGAATGGAAATCTGGATATGAGTGTGTATGTTTGTCACCTGGGTGTGTAAGCATAAGTGAGATTAAGTATGTGTTTATATGGATGTAGCTAGCCATGGCATTGTGATCCGGGCCAGTCACTGGAGGTCAAGCATGGGAGGAACTTGCCTCAAATGAAACAACATTGTGGAAGTGGTATCCCTGAGGATTCACGGGGAAACATCGTGTCTGCTATGAGCTTGTGCAAAATGTTCAATTGTGCAGACGTCACCTCCTCCTACAGTCCCTTATACAGGGCTGGGAATGTGGCCGGTAAAGAGGGCACCTCCTCCTACAGTCCCTTATACAGGGCTGGGAATGAGGCCGGTAAAGAGGGCACCTCCTCCTACAGTCCCTTATACAGGGCTGGGAATGTGGCCGGTAAAGAGGGCTCCTCCTCCTACAGTCCCTTATACAGGGCTGGGAATGTGGCCCGTAAAGAGGGCACCTCCTCCTACAGTCCCTTATACAGGGCTGGGAATGAGGCCGGTAAAGAGGGCACCTCCTCCTACAGTCCCTTATACTGGGCTGGGAATGTGGCCGGTAAAGAGGGCACCTCCTCCTACAGTCCCTTATACAGGGCTGGAATGTAGCCAGTAAAGAGGGTTGGTTGACCAAAGACAGAAAAGATCCCACGTTTGAAACTGGGACAACTTAAGAAAGGCACAGCCCTGCGTCTGACCACATCATGTAAATATGCGCACACTATTAGAGTGTGATGAATAAAGAAGATAATGAACAAAGAAGACAATAAATATCTTGAAATGTTTTAATGAGGAGGGACACTGCTCTGCAGGCTTGTGATGGCTGAGGGAACTAAGGTAAAGGCTTATTCATGCTGACTTATGTTCCCCCTTGAGTCTGGCTGACCACCAGTTCACAGCCTCATGCATCTGTCCCTGGTTGTAGGTCCTGCTGTGGATCGCGGTGCTGTGGTTGGGTCTGTCCATGTTTTTGGTTTGACTGCGGGTGTGTCTCTGTGTGAGGAGGGTGTGTCTGTGTGAGGAGGGTGTGTCTCTGTGTGACGAGGGTGTGTCTCTGTGTGAGGAGGGTGTGTCTCTGTGTGAGGAGGGTGTGTCTCTGTGTGAGGTGGGTGTGTGTCTGTGTGAGGAGGGTGTGTGTCTGTGTGAGGAGGGTGTGTCTGTGTGAGGAGGGTGTGTCTGTGTGAGGTGGGTGTGTGTCTGTGTGAGGTGGGTGTGTGTCTGTGTGAGGAGGGTCTGTGTGGTGGTGTAGGTGTGCATGCATTTAAAAAAGTAGTAGAGTGTAAATGATATAGATGGTTTAAAGATAGATAATATCTGCTAATATAGAAGGTTTACAGAGAGACAATCTCTGCTAATATAGATGTTTACAGATAGATAATGTCTGCTAATATAGATGGTTTACAGATAGATAATGTCTGCTAATATAAATGGTTTACAGATAGATAATCTCTGCTAATATTGATGGTTTACAGATAGATAATGTCTGCTAATATAAATGGTTTACGGATTGATAATGTCTGCTAATATAGATGGTTTACAGATAGATAATGTCTGCTAATATAGATAATGTCTACTCTCTTGTGGCTGATAATGATAGATAATGTCTGCTGTCTAGCCCCCACCCACCAAAGCATGACACTTGCTTGGTAATGTTGATGATGCCATTGACCGTAACAATGTCAAGACTGACAAGCAAAACACAAGCCCATAACACCAAAGAGCCTCCATGATATTGAACATTATGTGTGAGGTTCTTTTCAGCAAATGCATCCTTCTTTCAACCCCAAACCCGCCAATGGTTTGTGTGGCCATCAAGCTTTATGTTGTTTTCTTCTGACCATAGCACTCAGTTGTATTACAAATGGCAATGTCATTCAGCAAACTCCAGTTGTTTACATTTTTCGGTTGACCTCAATAAATGAGTTGCTCTGGCAGCTATTTCAAACAGGCTATTTGCATCGAGGTTACATCCAATTACAGATTGGAAGACTTTGAGGCCCCAAGATCCATGCTGCAGTTCTTTAACTCTTCAACCGTGGCCTTTGGCCTTTGGAACCTTGTTTTACTCCCAGATCATCTTCCTCGCTGTTTGCGGGGGCCCCAGTGCAACTTCCTCTACCAGGGAGGTTTTTCCACTGTTCCACTGTTAATGGCCTTCTGAATTACTACCCTAATAGAGGTATGTTTTATCTCTCCTGTTTTGCCGGAGTGATGAGTGGTGCTGGTGTGGTGCGAACACTGCTGTGACGTAACCTCACTGCAATGCAGTGGACTGCTTCACCTTTCAGTGAGCCTGGGGGATTAGTGTTCACTGTGAAGGAAGTATTAAACACTTAAACCCCCAAAGAAAGTCACTCAGGACTTTTCCTCTCCTTGATAAAAACTCTGCGTTGAGCCAGTTAATCTGAAAAGAGCCGGCCCAAGTTAATCCAGGTAATATGACACTTCTCAGGCTAATCCAGGTAATCTGGCATGGCCTAAGTAATGATAGTATTCTAGGAGCAGATTACACCTGGTCTGGCTGTCTGCCTTTCTGCTTTTCTTTTTTTCCTCTCTGTGTCTGCTTGTCTTTCTTACTTGCTTTCTTTTCTGTGTCTGTCTGTCCTGTTTTTCTTTCTGTCCTCAGAGTGTCTGTCAGGTTGTCTTCTTGTCTGTCTTTTTGTCTTCTCAGTGTTTCTGTTGTTCTTCTCTGTCTGTCTGTCTGTCTGAGTGATGTCATCCTGAGTGTAGCGATGAGCTGGCACTTTACATCACACAAGCACATACCCAGGTACACACACACACACACTCACATACACACACACTTAAAATAATGCCCGTACCTCCAACGACGTATCTGTCAAATTACTTTTCTGGGGACACCTAGTTGGTCCAGGTTGGTCTAATCTCTGAGGGCGATGACTCCAAGTACTGCAGTGAGGTTGGCTTGGTGGGGCCTGGTGGCCTGGTGACCTGGTGGGGCCTGGTGGCCTGGTGACCCGGTGGCCCAGTGGGGCCTGGTGGCCTGGTGACCTGGTGGGACCTGGTGGCCTGGTGACCCGGTGGCCCAGTGGGGCCTGGTGGCCCAGTGGGTCCTGGTGGCCTGGTGGGGCCTGGTGACCCGGTGACCCGGTGCCCTGGTGGGCCCTGGTGACCTGGTGACCCGGTGCTCCGGTGGGGCCTGGTGACCCGGTGCCCCGGTGGGGCCTGGTGGCCCAGTGGGGCCTGGTGGCCCGGTGGGTCCTGGTGGCCTGGTGACCTGGTGGGGCCTGGTGACCCGGTGCCCCGGTGGGGCCTGGTGGCCTGGTGACCCGGTGCCCCGGTGGAGCCTGGTGGCCCGGTGGGTCCTGGTGGCCCGGTGACCTGGTGGGGCCTGGTGACCTGGTGGGACCTGGTGGGGCCTGGTGACCCGGTGGCCCAGTGGGGCCTGGTGGCCCGGTGGGTCCTGGTGGCCCAGTAGGTCCTGGTGGCCTGGTGACCTGGTGGGGCCTGGTGACCCGGTGACCCGGTGGGACCTGGTGACCCGGTGCCCCGGTGGGGCCTGGTGGCCCGGTGGGTCCTGGTGGCCCGGTGGGTCCTGGTGGCCTGGTGGCCTGGTGACCTGGTGGGGCCTGGTGACCCGGTGACCCGGTGCCCCGGTGGGGCCTGGTGACCCGGTGACCCGGTGCCCCGGTGGGGCCTGGTGGCCCGGAGGCCTGGTGACCCGGTGGGTCCTGGTGGCCTGGTGACCCGGTGGGTCCTGGTGGCCTGGTGACCTGGTGGGGCCTGGTGGCCTGGTGACCTGGTAACCCAGTGGGGCCTGGTGACCTGGTAACCCAGTGGGGCCTGGTGGTCTGGTGGAGTCTAAACATCGCAAGATCAAAACAACAGAGATGGTGTTTGACTTTATTTATACTTATCCACAACATTGTTTGTGTCTCTGAAAGTCCAACTGATCCTTCAAGACTATCTCGGTCTACCAACAGAGTGTTTCATGACTTATCTTCTTTATCCCGATCTACCAACAGAGTGTTTCATGACTTATCTTCTTTATCCCGGTCTACCAACAGAGTGTTTCATGACTTATCTTCTTTATCCCGGTCTACCAACAGAGTGTTTCATGACTTATCTTCTTCATCCCGGTCTACCAACAGAGTGTTTCTTCGTAACAGAATACTTCACACGGACGCCTCGGAAACTGAATGCCTTCCGCTCCTTCGCCAGTGTGGAGCTGTTTCACTTCTCCATTCCTGAGGACACAGTCGTGGCCGTCTGGAACCTCATCACCTTCAAGGAACAGGGAGGAACTTTTGGAGATACCTGCCCTGACCGCAATGTCACTGTGTGAGTACATCCTGACCCTACCATGACCCTAAGCTGGCCCTAACCTGACCTTAACTTGATCTTAAAATGACCTTAACCTAACCCTAACCTTACTGTAAAGGCCCTTACCTTACTGTAAAGCAGGTCTATAAAACACCAGCAGTTCTATAAAACACCAGCAGTTCTAAAAAACACCAGCAAGTCTATAAACACCAACAAGTCTATAAAACACTAGCAGGTCTATAAAACACCAGGAGGTCTATAAAACACCAGCAGGTCTATAAACACCAGCAGGTCTATAAACACCAGCAGGTTTATAAAACACCAGCAGTTCTATAAAACACCAGCAGTTCTATAAAACACCAGCAGGTCTATAAAACACCAGCAGTTCAATAAAACACCAGCAGGTCTATAAAACACCAGCAGGTCTATAAAACACCAGCAGTTCTAAAAACACCAGCAGGTCTATAAACACCAACAAGTCTATAAAACACCAGCTGGTCTATAAAACACTAGCAGTTCTATAAAACACTAGCAGTTCTATAAAACACTAGCAGGTTTATAAACACCAGCAGGTCTATAAAACACCAACAGGTCTATAAAACACCAGCAGGTCTATAAAACACCAGCAGGTTTAACACCAGCAGTTCTATAAAACACCAGCAGGTTTATTAACACCAGTAGGTCTGTAAACACCAGCTGGTCTATAAACACCAGCAGGTCTATAAACACCAGGAGGTTTATAAACCCATGCAGATCAATACTATAAACACCAACAAGTCTATACTATAAACCCCTGTAAGTCTATATTGTAAACACAGCAGGTCTATACTATAAACACCAACAGTATGCAGGTCTGAATTACAGACACCATGAGGTCTACAACAGTGTGACTGACCGCAGCACCACAGCAGATCCATATCGTTGTCCTGGCAGCGTGTCTTTGGGCCGGTAACAAGGCGACAGGGGAATTGACTGAATCTCTGTTGATAACACAAACAGACACAGATGGATGATCACGCAACCAATTACAGGCTCCGTTTCAGACACAAACGCATACACAGATTAACACACACAAACAGGGAGGTGAGCTCACAAACACACACACACACACACACACAAACACATATATGCAGTTCATGATTGTCAATCTGGGAGACATGAACGGTATGTGTGGAAGACAGATCTGATGTGATCATTATAATGAAATAGCTTTCTGAGATACTTTGGAATAGACCCTACCAGTGGAGCCCAGACTGGCACTGCCTTTCCTGTCACTGGTTGCTCTGGAGATGGTTACTAGGCATACTTCCTGTACGGTGGCCTAACGTACATGTAGATTTAGTAATTTAATGGACACGCCTATCCAAAGCAATCTACTGTTTGTGCATTCATAGTAAATGGCAAATACATCATCCTTATACTGTATAGTGCACTTCTTTTGACCAGAGCTCTGTGGGGTTAAGGAGTGCACTTCTTTTGACCAGAGCTCTGTGGGGTCAAGGAGTGCACTTCTTTTGACCAGAGCTCTGTGGGGTTAAGGAGTGCACTTCTTTTGACCAGAGCTCTGTGGGGTTAAGGAGTGCACTTCTTTTGACCAGAGCTCTGTGGGGTTAAGGAGTGCACTTCTTTTGACCAGAGCTCTGTGGGGTTAAGGAGTGCACTTCTTTTGACCAGAGCTCTGTGGGGTTAAGTAATGCACTTCTTTTGACCAGAGCTCTGTGGGGTTAATGTGGGGCATTTCTTTTCACCAGACTATGGGGTTAAGGAGAACACTTCGGGTGCAGAGTTGGTCTTTAGGTTGTCTTATCTGTTGTGTCAGTGCTGGTTTTTGGCTGTTTACAGATGACAGTGCTGTAGAGTGACTGTCCTTGGTGTTGAAAGAACTGAACAATACACTCCTGGATACTTAATTAGATGTGCCTTCTGCTGTAGTTTCAGTGTACCAATAATGACAAATAGGGCTGTGATTCAACTAATCAAATATAGAAGAAATAGATTAAATCCCTAATGTCTGTCAGTAGAGGTCACCGCCTACACAAGAGTTTAGATGAAACCCCAGAAAATAGATTTAGTAGATATTCTTATATCCCAAACAGAGAGGACAGAGAGGGCATTACAAGAGGGCAGAGAGGGCATTAATGGAAGACAGAGAGGGCTTTACAGGTGGTAGAGAAAGTGCTTTACATGTGGAGGGAGAGGGCTTTACAGGTGGAGAGAGAAGGTTTTACAGGTGGAGAGAGAGGGCTTTACAGGCGGAGAAAGAGGGCATTACAGGTGGAGAAAGAGGGCATTACAGGTGGAGAAAGAGGGCATTACAAGTGGAGAGAGAGGGCTTTACAGGTGGAGAAAGAGGGCTTTACAGGAGGAGAGGGCTTTACAGGAGGAGAGGGCTTTACAGGCGGAGAGAGGGCTTTACAGG
>JACXGI010020131.1:0-11406 GCA_016801175.1 Esox masquinongy | reverse complement strand
AGCCCAGAGCCCAAACTAAACATGGAGAAGCTGCGTTTAGCACTTATGCTGTACACAACTGGAATAAACTACCAGAAGATCTTAGACGTGCCCCAAACGTATCCATTTTTAAATCCAGGTTAAAAACACTACTCTTTTCACGTGCCTACGACTGAGCACTTAAACTTAACCACACTGTTTAGCCTTATAGCTTCCTATGCTTTTATCCCATTTCTAATCTTTTTTTTTAATCTTTATATGTTTTCTTATTGTATTTCTATTATTATGATGTTTTCATTTGTTTTGATGTTTTATTTTGAGTATTTGTTTTTATGTTATTGTATTTTTATATATTTTTTATTTTATTTTTCTTTGTAAAGCACATTGAATTGCTTCGATGTATGAATTGTGCTATATAAATAAACTTGCTTGCTTGCTTGCTATAACATCGGTGACACTGAGCATATGTCCAAGGCAACCGTCTCTGTCGGGCTGTCACAGATGTGACTCTTGCACTGAAACGTTTTCTGTACAGTTTTGTAGTGTTCCCAAGTGACAGACCCACAAGACGCATCATAAAATAATTCTACTGAATTGCAGGTAACAGTCTAAGCATTAATCAGTTTATTTAGTATGAAGCTTTAAGACTGCACTAATCAGTTAATATTTTAGGGTTTCCAGGGATGATTGGCTGCATAGATGGCACTCATACTACTATCACAGCTTCTTCAGTAAATGAAGGAGATTATGCGAACAGGAAGTCTTTCCACAGCATTAATGCAGATAGGCCAACAAAGAATTGTACTTTTTCAGAATTGTACTAATTATTTGCTTAGAAATTTTCACTTACTACTGAAATATATGTTGAATGTAGCCACTGAAATGTGTTAAATTAGGTAGGGGAGGCTAAACAGCATCACAATTGCTTGTACTGATATTATACCTTTCCTATTTGAAGTATATTTTTTATTTCATCTTCAGTTGCTGCCAAGTACATTTTGTGCCTGTTGGGTTGCACCTGCATAAATAGATGACCTCCCTTGGTCCAGGCAAGCGAACTCGGCAGTGAAAACTGCCCACAAGCAACTATACTTCCTGAGGAGACTCTAGAAGTTCGCATGTCTGTAAAAACTCTCACCAACTTCTACAGGTGCACCATTGAGTGCATCTTCTCAGGCTGCATTACTTCCTGGTTCGGCAGCTTCTACAATCCAAGTCCTTCCAGAGGTTGGTGAAGTCAGCGGAGCATGTCATCGGCTGATGTTTTTCTATGTACATTTAATGTACTTTAGAATATTCTTTTATATGTACCATTCATAGGCATATTACACTCATATTATATTTATAATATTCAATACTTCTACCAATATTGTACATATTTCCCATCCTACTCTCTTTAAAATTGCTACTAGTTTACATTTTTATGTATATTATTGCTATATTTGTGCTTTATATATTTCTTAATTCTTACTATGTAGATGTGTGCCATGTCAAAAGAATGTCACTGTTCAGAATGACGCTGTGTTATTCGGTGCATTTAATAAATTAACTCTGAACTTGATATTACACCCACACACACATTATATAAACGTTTCCTGAGTGGAACACTCAAGATTTTAATTTTCTTTTTTTTCAGTTAATACTCATGCATTGTCTTGGTCAGCAATGTTCTGCCACACTAGCTCACATTCTTTTGCTGCTGCTACTGTATTGCTTTTTTCTTGAATATATACTCATTCTGCATGTGCATTCATTAATATATCTAACTCCACTGGGGAGAAGTACTGGTTCCGAGACCTTTTTCCCCTGTTGCCATGATGAATCACATTATCTGCGTTCCATTGATGAGGGCTTTTTATCTCCTCGTGCACGTGCTTTACTCAGGGTTAACTTAACTCAGAGTTGACTGAACTAATTGTTACCACCTGTTCTGAAACCGTCAACTCAGTGTCAGTCAGCTCAGAGTCAGTCAACCCAGAGTTGTGGTTTCAACTCAGAGTATGTTACCCCTGCTTTCTGAAATACCCCCTCTGTCTGCCTGACCCAGGTTTAATAGCCCCTCCAGAATACTAATGTCGCCCACACGATGTATGTATTAAGTAGTACTATGGTGGATTACAGACCTGTTTATCAACTTGAATGTATTACATTTTATGCTAAGGATTATTTTCTATTATTTTTCTATCAAGTATTGTAAAACATGGAAGGTCAACACCTGATGGTTAAAACTATGTTTACATACCCACTTATGTTAACAACGATTGCCTGTGGTATTAAACATTCCAGAACCCTGGCCGCCCTTTTGTTGAACAGCAAACATCACACTACATATCGTAACATCTTATGCCTTGAGAATTTAACATTCCCGAACCCTGGCGTCCTGTTGTTAAATCGGACTTATCGTAACATCGAATGTCTGGTCAACAGAAATTACATACCACACACACCCATACCATATTTCATCCCCCCAGACATGCATACGTCATACAGAAAGTTACAACCCCTAACATACGTCACACAGGAAGTACCACCCCGGAACACCTGTCACGCCGGAAGTCCCACCCCGGAACATAGGTCACACCGGAAGTCCCACCCCTGCATATGTCACAAAGGAAGTCCCACCTACCAAACTGGAAGTCCCGCCCACAAACTGGAAGCCTTGCCTACTGTCAATCAATCATCCAAAAGTGACAGAATATGTCCTATATTAACTATTAATACTTACCAGGCAGAACATACTAGGAAGACCAGTGGCGGTTCTAGACCATTTCAACTGGGGGAGCCAGGGTTAGCCAATATGTACGGTTAGAGGGGCAAGTTACTTTAGACATTATTGTTGTCGTATTGATTGTATGAAAATTGTATTTATCTATTTCTGAATCTGACCTCAGCAGAGTACATGTTCTCCATTAAATTGAGAGCTTAGCTTTTTAGTCATTTCAAGGGCTGTATTGCAGTATCACATTGCTCAGCTGTGTTCAACACTTCATTCCATAAATCATCAAAAAATGACTCATCCCTGTAGTCATTCAAAGTTTTAACTAAGGTTTTAACTAAACAACCTTTCACATGTCAAGTGATGAAGACAGTAGCATATTTGATAAAAATGTGTGCAAGCAGACCTTGTGCCTCAACAGATCTGTCACCAATGTGTTCTTGGACTGATGTCTTGCAGGACTTGCTTAATGGCAGGCAATCTATCCATAATAGTATGTAGAGCCATGTATGCACATGCCCAGTGAATGTCAAATAGTCTCTGAAGCTCTCTAGGTGCACCTGGGTACAATTCTCTTTGTACGCTAAAGCCATTTTTGATGCACATAATATAACCCAGATATGAACACATACAGTCTTTCTAGTAAGCAGAAGAACTATCCTATCTCAAGGACAACTTTGACTGTACCTGCTTAAACTATGTTCATTGTGTACGGCAGTGGATGTAAAAGGCATGCTTTGCTTGTTCTTTAACACGTGTCTGGACGTCTGAATGCTTGCCAGTGTGGCGGGGGGGGCACCGTAGTAAAGCATCAACGTCGTGCCACCGTACCCCTAAGGCACTCCACTGGAGAAAAGTGGGGTTGCGGAAAGCAGCCCGAACAAGGAGCCCTGACAAGCCACACCTGGAACCCATCAGGACTCATCAGGGCAAGAACAAAAGGGACTCTCAGACGGGTACGGGAGGGAGAGAGTCTGGAACTGCTGACGGTGGTTCTTTTTGCTTCCTATGTTCCAGAGAGCGAAGGCGAAGAAGACTAAGCCGTCTGCCCAGAATATTGCTGCCCCGCCGAGGCCTGCGCTCCAGCTACCCTTATTGACCCCCTTGGGCCTTGCATGTTTTTTTTCCCCCCTTTTTTCTAGTTTTTGTTCAGATTCATAATAAATGCCCAAGGGCTTCCCTGCATCTCCATGTCAGGCCTCTTTGTTCTCTGCATCGCAGAGGAGGATGGTGGAGGATGCAGGCATGATAGGAGAACACTACGCATTAAAGTCTGAGCAGTGCATGTCAGGTTGTGTCATTGGAAACCATGGAAGACGCCCTTCGCTGTCTGATTGAGGCCTCTGCAGCACAGCATCAAGAGTTGGCCCAGCAACAGCAGAAACTCACACAGCAACTCGCTGCCTCTCTGCAGGGGCTGACGGAGCACCTCACCACCCGGATGGACAATGTGGCCCGGGAGATGGACCTTGGCCGCCAGGCCATGGCAGCCATCCAATGCCAACCCGCTTCCCAACTCCTTATCAAGCTGACACCCCATGATGACATGGAGGCGTACCTACATGCGTTCGAGGTGGTGGCGGAGCGAGAGAGCTGGGACCCAGCCGATAGGGCCCAGATTCTCGGGCCATTCCTGTCCGGGGAAGCCCAAAAAGTGTATTAAGCCCGGCCCCTCCGAGATGCCCACATGTACTCCAGGCTGAAGAAGGAGATACTAGCCCGCCTAGGTTTATCACCGGGGGCCGCTGCCCGTGAGTTCCATCAGTGGCAGCACACCCCTGGCATCCCCGCCTGCACCAAGGTGGCACAGCTCCATCGGCTCGCAGAGAGGTGGCTACAGCCGGAGCACCTAACAGCAGCCCAGGTGGTCGACCGAGTGGTCATGGACCAGTACCCCTCCGAAAAGCCACCTCCAAGGCTATCAGCAAGGACCTGTTCCTCCTGTTCAGCCGCATGGGCATCCCCAAGGACCTCCTAACGGACCAGGGGACACCTTTCGTCTCTCAGTTGATGAGAGACCTGTGCCAGCTCTTCCAGGTACACCACCTACGCACGTCTGTCTACCACCCCCAAACCGATGGTCTGGTCGAAAGATTCAATCAGACCCTAAAGCGGATGTTGAAGCGGGTGGTCTCTGAAGATGGCCGCGACTGGGAGCTTATGCTCCCATATGTGCTGTTTGCTGTGCGGGAGACTCCCCAGGCTTCCACCGGGTTCACGCCTTTTGAGCTGCTCTATGGTCGGTGGCCCCGAGGGCTGCTCGATGTGGCCAAGGAGGCCTGGGAGCAACAGCCATCGCCACACCGGACCATCATTGAGCATGTACGGGAGATGTACCAAATGGTCCCGCACCAACAACGGACCTACAACCGACCTGCCCTACTCTGTGAGTTCCGACCAGGGGATAAGGTGCTCGTGCTAGTGCCCACAGCCAACTGCAAGTTCCTGGCCACCTGGCAGAGGCCATACAGTGAGGGAAAAAATAATTTGATCCCCTGCTGATTTTGTATGTTTGCCCACTGAAAAAGAAATGATCAGTCTAGAATTTTAATGGTAGGTTTATTTGAACAGTGAGAGACAGCGCTATTGACGCGGGGACGCGTCAATGAAAAACATTTTTATTCACTGCTCCGTAACCGTAGAAGTTAGATGCTTCATTCATCTTCCACGTGTATAGGGATATTCTGCTGCAAATAACAACGTCTCGTTTGTGTACTTTCGTAAACCAGAAGCCCCGCAATCGTGATCACAAAATGTGATCACCTATAGTCTTTCAGGATTTCAGCAGCCTCCCTAACTAATTATACTTATTCTGTTGTTTAGAAGTCTACAATACATAAACCAATCACAGACTGCGGTAAAACAACCAATGTTAAGTCTATCCATGTCACCCCCCCTCCCCAAAAGAGAGAGAAAGAGTGGGCGAGTGCGCCAGGGGGAGAGGCACGTCACATTTACCATACTCCCAATAAAGTCATTATGCACTTGGATTGCATTGAAGACACATTCAGTTGCTACAAGCAATTGTTTTGAGAAAAAAGAAATGGCCAAACGGATATTCACGGCAAAATAATTGGAATGAATGATTATGGAGAGCGAGGATAGTGAAAATGGGTCTGAACATTCAGACGATGAAAAGTATCAGGACGGAATCGACCTATTTGTAAAATAGGGTAAGTGTAGCCTAAATGCTATTCTATGATAATGTTTATTATTATTTTGCATTGTTTTAGTGGAATTACTAGGCCTATATGATAACTTGATATAACGGTACGGTAGCCAGTGATCAAATGTGCGCCTATGCTGTGTTGTGTAGTGTCACCTGTGGATATAACCATCCAAAGGAAGACTGGACACATCCCTGTTCTAATCTCCACCTCTTCCAGATATGGCACATGTAGTGAATTCCAAAGGAAATAAAGGCACCCCCTATTCAAGACACCCCATAAAAATAAAAATAAATCTTCGGAGTTCAAAAAAGAAGGGACTGCCATCTAGTGGTGGCTTTTGGAAGTACAAATGAGCATATGGGCATTTTCAATGATTTTCAGAATTTTTGAGAAAAAAACGGACGTGGACAAGAGTAAAAAAAAATGCCATGTTCATTTTATTATTTTATAAATTCAAAACCATTCAACTTGTAGTTATTCTGAACCCCTGGGGGTATCCAAATGTAATGTAAAACAGGCTACCTATTATATTTTACTTATCCTTTTCAATATAAAACCAAAATATGTGCACTTGCGTTTTTACATTTTTCTGACTATTTCACATTATTACTCCTGTAAGTGTCTCAAAAAATGTGTTTTCAGTACATCCTTCATGTAGCTGAGGGTCTGCAGAATCCCAGAATATAAAGCACTTCCTTCTACTATAAAGGATGACTATTTTGGAAGCCAAAATGTCAAGATAGTGACAGGCGGATTTGAAAACCCTAGCTGTCAGAGGGCTAGCCCGAGCAGACTGGAATGTAAAACTATTTCATTGCGAGAAGTGGGAGATCTTTGAGTGCGATGCGAAGACCAAACCAGCATGCCATAATGGTGTATTTTAGCTCTGCATTTCGAGGCCTGTAAACAGGACCACAATTGTGGTGAAATTCCTGCCTCTATGGACAATTCTGCCAATGCGGCTGTATTTTCCTTTTGGCTTGGTTAACTGTATGTAGCTCCTGATGCTTGTAACCAGCTTATCCTCAGCTAAAATCTTTCTTGTCCCTGGCCAGATTCAAAACCTGGTCTCCTGTGTGGCAGTCTGCATCTCTAACCACTACGCTATTTAACAATGGGTAATCAGCCACTAACTCAGTCACTCAGTCAGAGACATTCGATCTGCTTACGCGTTCCGGAAAAAAGTAAATACACCCCCTAGAGAGTTGTCAATTTTTTTTGCATATTTGTGCACATTGATATTTGAGCTAAACTCCAACCACATTAATTAATAAAGGTAATCCAAGTTAACATATCACCCCAAAAAAGGGTGATATGTTGAAACCAATTAAAATGAAGTTTTCGCTGAGGGAGCAGCTGTTCTGTAAGGGTGGGACGGCCAATAGCACATTTAAGTTATGCAGTTAAGAGCCAGCACTCAGGACGCATAGTGATGATAATAATTGAAAGAAATAAAAAAATCGATTCAATGTGTCCTGTATGAAAGACTTTGTGATTATATTGGTGATTAAATGTTTCTTCTCTTTTTTGGCCGATACTGTCCAACCTTACCAAGACTCAGCTTGAGAAGGTCACAATTAATTGAAGGCACTTGTATGTGGAGAGGGCTGTTGGTTTCTGTAGAGTTGGAGCCAGTTCTGGCCAGCCCTCTGCTGTCTCCTCTCTTTCCCTCTCTCCTTCTCTTTCACTCTCCCCCTCTCCCTTTCTTTGGGGAAAAAAAGAGGTAAATTCCTGCAGGCCACTTTACTCCAGGTTTCTGTGGGATTTAAACATGCGTGCAGAGACTTTGGTGAACTCCATGTTAGTTCCCTTACTTCTTATTCAGCTCACGGCTGTTAAGGAAAGTTTGTTACAATCGCTGGGGTGAGTTTTGAAGTTTCAACTTTGTTTTTCTTAATAGTTTCTTTACGGTTTTTGGAGGGTAGATTGAGGTAAGGAGATATGCTGACTGGGTGAAAGTTTACAAGCAGAGTAAAATGTGCAGTTGTGATAATGTTTGTGTGGTTGATTAGTTAGAATTTTGATTCTCTGCTATTTAGGAAAGGATTTGTTTTCTTATTGGCAGTGCCGAGTCTAGAAGTCAACAGATGTTGTGATGGTAAAGTTATTGTCCTTTGACGAAAAGATTTAAATGCAAAACTTAAATAACTACTGGAAAAGAAGGTCTGTATCATGTCCTAGCAACAGAATGTTGATGAACGTTTTTTCCACATTCGCATTTGCCGAATATGAGACAATTTCATTGACGATGTTCCCAGATTTGAGTGCTTGGTTTATGTCAAGTTTTACCATGCGTCTGTATTTGTTATGATGCTATACAAAACAAAATTAATAGAGACTAGTTAATAGTTTACACATAATAGTTTTCAATTGGTGAATGTTCAAAACCACATCTTTTGTGTTGGCCTTTTAAAGGGGCGCCTGGGGAGCAGTAAGTACTGCCACATGACGTTACAGAGAAGAGTCTGTAAACTTGACTTTGCTGAGGACGTAAACAGAGGTTTACTCAAAGCAGGTGCACCGGTGGTTGATTGTTTGTGTGTGTGTGCATATGGATAAGGTCGAGGCAGTTTACGGTTTGTTTTTTAATGCTCGGTGGTAGCCAACACAGCACATGCTTCATCGCATGTGTTAATTTGGCAATATGCTGTCAAAACCCACATATACCAACATACCTTTGTCAATGTGAATGCCACTCTCAAGTGTTTCTGTTAAAAAATAGTTAAATATAAATTGTTGCTGTTGAACCTGTACATTCATGTGCCAACAAATATATAATTCGCACCAACAACATAAACCATTGTTTTTGTTTCTTCATCAGACAAGGCTTTCGAGTAGATGAGTTGATTAAGTGTGTAATACATGCTGTCCTTTTAAAAAACTGGCAGAATACAGCTTGCCATTCCTGAACAGGAAAGACCTGAGCAGAGAGAGGGCAGGAATGGAAAGGAATGTCAGGAAGCTAGACCAAATTAAAGATTTCTTACAGAGAGTGAGAAAACCAAGCTCTTAAAGACTGCTTGTCTGGAGTTGGAGTCCAAGGAACTGTAAGTGGATTTACTGTACAGTACAGTATGCTATTTGCAATGTTTTTATGCTATCATTACTCAGATCATAATTAGGATGGCAGTTAGCCTGGCTGTTAGAGAATTTGACCGGTAAACATACAGTTGCTGTATAGAATCCCTGAGCTGTGAAAAATCTGTATTTCCATCCTTGACCAAGACAGTTAAGTCGAATTGCTCCCTGGCTGCTCAATGTGGCAGCTTCCTACACCTCTACAATCTAGTGTTTTATCATGGAAGTTACATTTCAATTGGACCTTGTGTGCAATTGCTGACCAAAATAATGTAATTCTCTGTTTCTGAGTGACAACATGAAGAAACATCATGACACACAGATGTAATGTGACTTTTTAATTCTTTTATATTTGATGTATTGCTGTAGGTCACTCACTGATATAACAGAGTCTTTAGATTACATCCGGCATTGGTCACTTCATAGGTCACAGACTTTCCATTTTCCTGAATAATATTGGATGACTCATGCTTGAATAATGTTGGTATTGTAATAAAAAAGATTGAGCATGCAACCTCCAGCCAAGTGAAGACGCAAAAAGCCAACATTATTTTTTTATTTATTTAAAAAATATATCCAGTTCAGGATTGTCTGAAGCTTTATGGTTTTGCTGTAAAATAACAACAAATTGGCCATTCCATAATGGAACAGGAACCGAAATAGAAGCTCACATTATGCTTAAAATAGGAAATGACTGGTAAGAGAAATTACCGTACAATGTGAAAAGAATCCATCAATTCTAAGATACTTCAACAGAGGTTAACTTTTAGGAGCCACAAAAGATTTACAGTCAGAGAAACTGGGAGAGGGAGAGGTTGGAGAATGAGCAAAAAAAAAGAGCAAGAGGACGTTTCATGGAGAAAGAGGAAGAGAAGAATAGGAAAAAGAGAGTGAGAAACAGTCAGAAAAAAAGGAAACATGAGTCTGGTTACAATTAAAATTTCCAACAGTTTACTTTCTCACAGGAAACAAAAATAAACAGGCAGAAAGTGAGAGGGAGGGAATTAAATGTTTTTTTTATTGTTATTAAGGTACCTGTTCTGTCTACAAAAGGAAACAACATGCATCTATTAATCAACCACATTTATTGTATAAAGCCCCTTTTACACCAGCAGTTATGTCACAAAGTGCTTATATAGATACCAGACCTAAAACCCCACATGAAGATCTTGAAGCACTGTGGCTAGGAACAAATCCTCAGAAGAAAACATATAGAAGACCCTAAATGCGGTGTCAACCCAGCATCAATAACAAAGGATCCAGTACCAACAATCAACCATTCATAAAAAGCTGAAAATGACAACTGGTTGTCAATCGAGTTACCTGTTTAAAACATTTTTTAAGAAAAACTAGGGGGTTCATCCAATCATCACAAATATTTTTTTAGCAATAATGGCCAACCAGGGATATTATCTACATGGGGCACTTCAGAAGACTCATGAAACAATAGGCTTACTGGTAAAAAGCACACACAGGGGTACTTCAGGGGTATTCCAGGCAGAACAAATTTTTGTTGGTTCTACAGGAATCAAAATAGGTTTGGAACTACTGTTTGTTCCTCACACAGGGAGAAATATATCTTAACTTAGTGATGGAGTTTACTGACAACCTCCTCGTCTTCCCAGGCAGGTGTGTACGCTGTCTACTGAGTCGTCCCAGCGGCGGTGCAAGACCCCTGATGGTTTGATCTGCAGCGGTAGGGGCGAGTGTAACTGTGGGGCCTGCATATGCCAGGTCGCAGAGCCAGGAAACTACTATGGGCCACGCTGTGAATGCCATGACTGGGTCTGCGCAACATATGATGGGAAGACCTGTGGAGGTAAGGGATACAGTTATACAGAAACACTGAATTTGACAATTTCATTATTAAATTTTTTTTTGTTGAGACACTTGCTTCCTTTTTTGGGGTTCATGCTCAGATTGTTAGTATGGGCTTTGTAACATATGTCAACTTGAAAGTCATCTATGAAAGACATTATAATTTGTTTTTTTTACTGTTTAAACAAGAATGGTTTTGCATAGCACTGCTGTCATATTTCGAAAAGGTTTAGCAGAACTGTAATAGTGGACACGTGGTGCTACACCTTGTCACCCAAATGTGCTTTTTGTAGACCTTGGTAAGTAATATTGCAGACCTTCTCTCCCACAGATAGCAAACATTCTGAGCAGCTACAAGCGGATATAAAAAGTCTACACACCCCTGTGAAAATGCCAGGTTTTTGTGATGTAAAAGAATGAGACAAAGATAAATCATGTCAGAAATGTTTCCACTTTTAATGTGACCTATAATGTGAACAATTCAATTGAAATACAAACTGAAATCTTCGAGGGGGAAAAATAAAAAACTTACAATAACCTGGTTGCATAAGTGTGCACACCCTCTTATAACTGGGGATGTGGCTGTGTTCAGAATTAACCAATCACATTCAAACTCATGTTAAATAGAAGTCATTACACACCTGC
>JACXGI010020130.1:2500-11407 GCA_016801175.1 Esox masquinongy | reverse complement strand
TATCAGGACAGTCATTATTCTAAATGGCTTCGAGGACACACTCATCATTTGTCTGGTTCTCAGTCGCAGGATGAAAACAGAGTAACAGAAGATGACGATGATGAAGGGTGTTGCAAAGCTACCAATGAACACCAGTGTTTCACCTGTGAACTTAAAACGTGTGCTGAGGGCAACAGACAAAACCCAGGTCAGGAGCACCACAATAGAGGCCTTGCCGACCGTACGGTTGTTCTGAGCCCAGACTGGAAACACCACCGACACACAGTGATCAACACTGATAATGACCAGGAGGAAGACGCTGCTGTACAAGGTGATGTACATCAGAGCAAAGGTGAAGTAACACATGAAATGTCCAAAGATGCACTCCTTTCTAACAATGAGGATGATGTTAAACGGTGGAAAGGCGGCACAGAATATGAAGTCAGACACGGCCAGGCTGAGGTACCAGGTGGTGTTGACCGTCTTCTTCATCTTGAAACCAGTGATCCAGATGACCAGGCTGTTTCCAAAAACCCCAACCAGGAAGGTGAAAATGTTGACCACCAGGTAGGACACACAGAAACCATCAATGAAGCACATATTTTTTTTTATGAGAGGGAAATTGTCACGTCGGTAATGGCCATTATCCTCCATTGTGTTTCGTGTATTTGACCTGTAATCCCTGTGAAGATAAGATGTTTCAGTAGTTAGGAAACTGTTTTAGATGCCTGAGTCCATCTTGTACCCAATGTCATTTACAGTAGTGAAAGTACACATGGTGTCCTCACCCCCCACACCCCCCACCCCTTAGTGTTGAACCCAGGGCAGATAACTAGACTAACAGGGGGACACTAGAGGTCACCATAATAATAATATTAATTTTTTTGGGGGGATGCGTTTCGAGACATTTTCAAGGACATCTTACATGAGGAATGGTCCTACAAACAGTAAAGTGTGATACATAAAAACATAAGCTGAGACACAAGGGGATAGACTATCTTTTTGCAGACTGTGAACTCCCTCGTCCTTGTGTGGGGCCTGGCAGACTTCCTGTGATGGACAGGCTTTTCCCCATAAGTTGTGTAAGAGCAAATGTATGTGTATAGAGCGAGTATGTGTGGATGTGTGTGTGTGTAGAGAGTGTGTGTGGGTGTGGTCAAAGTCAGGTTTGTGTGCATACATTCAATACTGGAGGGACAGTTCAAAAAGGTCCATTTTCTAATCAATTCTTTCTGTATTCTATCATCTGGTGTCCCTGTGTCACGTCTCCCTCCAGTGCTCCCTCCTCCACTGCTGCTCCTCCGTGGCTCCGGTGTTCGACGTCACCGGCTTTCTAGCTGCCACCGTTCCCCTGGTCCTGTATTCCAGTTTCCCAGCACCACACAACACTTTATCCCAAACGCACCATGGCCTGTCCTGTCACAACTACACACACCTAATCCTCATTTCCCATCATTACTAGTTTATATCTGTTTCCTCTTCTCCCTTAGTCCTAGTGCGTTATTGTTTTCCCTGTTACGTGTATTTTATACGTTGTTGTGACGGCACCTTCATTCTGGGCTTTGACCCGTTGTTTCCTTTAATTCTAATTGTATAAGAACGTTCTCTGTTACTGTACTCACTGTTTGTAAGGGTACTGTACTCTGCATCCTGTGCCTGGCTCCCTCCTTTCACCACGCTACACCCTGTATGTATATTTTCACTGGTCCCAAGGGCCATGGGCCTTTTACACTATGAGAGAGAGTAAAACGGTAGTGGAATGTGTCTTACTGTACATAATCATTTTCAGGGCGTTCCCATTTACACTGGTATGTACCACCTGGTAAGATAAAAGAGGAATGTGGGCTTGGAGAACAAGGGCAACCTGACCATTCCTATCAAAAGTTCGGCAAGTACTTTATATGACAAATGTCTTTCTAGATGGAACAATGATTATTTGAGCTTGTGTTTTGTAATCAATTACCTGTAAAATGTGAATTTGGAAAAATGTTTTTTTGATGATCTGATTTGTATTCAAGTTTGTGAAACCATAGGACATACTTGGGAAAATAGTACCAAGCAATTTAAAAAAAACTGTACTACAATAATCTGATGAACACCTTTTGGATCACTGCCCAAGCAGGCAACTGATTGGTTTGACACTTTGAGAGGTGTCATTGATTTACACTGGCGTTCCAGTCTTTTATATATTTTCTTTAACATATGTTCATCAGGCTATCAAAACAGGACCTGGACTAGAGGTCACTATAACATATCAGATGAGGTCTAGCGAGTTGCTACTCCCACATCAACTGTACATGCAGTGGATATAAAAAGTCTACACACCCCTGTTAAAATGCCAGGTTTTTGTGATGTAAAAGAATGAATAAATCATGTCAGAACTTTTTCCACTTTTAATGTGACCTATAATGTGAACAATTCAATTGAAAAGCAAACTGAAATCTTCGAGTGGCTAAAATGAAAATGAAAAACCTTACAATAACCTAGTTGCATAAGTGTGCACACCCTCTTATAACTGGGGATGTGGCTGTGTTCAGAATTAACCAATCACATTCAAACTCATGTTAAATAGAAGTCATTACACGCCTGCCATCATTTAAAGTGACTCTGATTAATCACAAATAAAGTTCAGCTGTTCTAGTAGGATTTTCCTGACATTTTCTTAGTTGCATCTCAGAGCAAAAGCCATGGTCCGCAGAGAGCTTCCAAAGCATCAGAGGGATCTTATTGTTGAAAGATATCAGTCAGGAGAAGGGTACAAAAGAATTTCCAATGCATTAGATATACCATAGAACGCAGTGAAGACAGTCTTCATCAAGTGAAGAAAATATGGCACAACAGAGACATTACCAAGAACTGGAGGTCCCTCCAAAATTGATGAAAAGACGAGAAGAAAACTGGTCAGGGAGGCTTCCAAGAGGTCTACAGCAACATTAAAGGAACTGCAGGAATTTCTGGCAAGTACTGCCTGTGTGCTACATGTGACAACAATCTCCCGTATTCTTCATATGAATGGGCTATGGGGTAGGGTGGCAAGACAGAAGCCTTTTCTTACAAAGAAAAACATCCAATCCCGGCTGAAGTTTGCAAAAACATACATCAAGTCTCACAAAAGCAAGTGGGAAAATGTGTTATGGTCTGGTGAAACCAAGGTAGAACTTTTTGGCCATAATTCCAAAAGGTATGTTTGGTGCAAAAACAACACTGCACATCACCCAAAGAACACCATACCCACAGTGAAGCATGGTGGTGGCAGCATCATGCTTTGGAGCTGTTTTTCTTCAGCTGGATCCGGGGCCTTAGTCAGGGTGGAGGGAATTATGAACAGTTCCAAATACCAGGCAATTTTGGCACAAAACCTTCAGGCGTCCGTTACAAAGCTGAAAATGAAGAGGAAGTTCACCTTTCAGTACGACAACAACCCAAAGCACACATCCAAATCCACAAAAGCTTGGCTTCACCAGAAGAAGATTAATGTTTTGGAATGGCCCGGCCAGAGCCCAGACCTGAATCCAACTGAACATCTGTGGGGTGATCTGAAGAGGGCTGTGCACAGGAGATGTACTCACAATCTGACAGATTTGGAGCGCTTTTGCAAAGAAGAGTGGGCAAATATTGCCACGTCAAGATGTGCCATGCTAATAGACTCCTACGTAAAACGACTGAGTGCTGTAATAAAATCAAAAGGTGCTTCAACAAAGTTTTAGTTTAAGGGTGTGCACACATATGCAACCGGGTTATTGTGAGTTTTTTATTTTTCCCCCTCAAAGATTTCAGTTTGTTTTTCAATTGAATTGTTCACGTTATAGATCACAATAAAGGTGGAAAAAGGTCTGACATGATTTATCTTTGTCTCATTCTTTTACATCACAAAAACCTGGCATTTTAACAGGGGTGTGTAGACTTTTTATATCCACTGTATATTACAAGTACATGTCCATTAAGTGTCCGTTATGAAATTATGAAATACTGACAACGTTAATCATAGATCTCAATATCTTGATCCAAATATTAAGTTCAGGTATGCTCAGTCTGGTTAAAGTAAAATTAATGTGTGCCAGTACATAATATACCATAGACAATTACACTACCCTGAATTAGACTGAATAAAAACAGATAACCTGTTAAAGAAGGAGTGCGTTGTCTCTATATTTCTAAGTAATAATTTTTTTACTGTAAGACATTTGTAAGTTTGTCACAGAATGTACATACCAACAGTTGTCAACGTAACAAGTAGTACAAGTCTAATATATAAGATAAACAGCTATTTATACTACCTATTTGCATGTGCTTGGAGACTCACTAAATAATTGCCCCTGAATATTCATTACTCCTCAACAAACCACACTTAGGTGTGATCACTATGTGAAATTTACATCACTCAACCAAACAATGAAAACTAAAAACAGGAGTACTCAGACATATTCCTGTATCAACACTTTATCAGGAGAGACACTTGTCACTGTAAAGTTTGATCCATAACCTGTACAGTACAATGAGGAATATTGAAATACTTCTCACTTTATGCGAAACAGAGGAAGTCCAAACCTACCAGTTTATTCCCTATAACCTTGATTTTATTACATTCCCACTGTTATCAGACTTCACACCTCTACTGGTGCTTATCACCTTGGGTGGGTGAAGGAAATCATCTTCCTTCAACAAGGCCTTAATTGTGAACTGTATATACAGTAGTGTCAATGACATTTTAATCAGTAATTGGCATAACACTTCTTTCAAATTTACAACATCATGACTAGCTACTTTATGAATTCCTTAGTAAAATATTTCCAGCAGCTTTGGTATTATGGTAGGCTCAATGATCTCCAAAAATACTGCATCTCCTACCACAATTGATTAGTTATCATCAGACAATGATGGTTGTACAATTGAACTTACCAGACTCTAAGATGATTGTTGTTCTTTGTTCTAGTTCTGAAATTCCCTTTTAAAACTGTCTGTAAAGATCTTCTTAGTATCGTATGGGGCTGGGTTGGGTTTGGACAAGAGGTGGATCAGCTATAGGCAAGGTTTTCTGTGTGTGTGCGCGTATGTGTGTGTGTGTGATGTATGTCTGCAAATCTGGATATGGGTGTGTACATATGTTATCTGGGTGTTCAAGCACAATGATCTAGGTATTTCCTGGTTTTCGAAAGAAAAGCTATTTTATTTTCCATTAAAATAACATCAAATTGATTAAAAAAAATACAGTGTAGACATTGTTAATGATGTAAATGACTATTGTAGCTGGAAACAGCTGATTTTTAATGGAATATCTACATATACGCCCCATATGCGCCCTCTGCTGCCTCTCCTCCCCCTGCAACGGGCTTCAGCGGTCGACGTCACCGGCCTTCTCATCAGTACATCTCACCTATTGTCTTGTTTAGTGCACACCTGGTCCTCATTTAATATGATTCCCCCCAGTATTTATGTTCCCTCTGCTCCCCTGGTCTTTGTGTGTTATTGTCTCGTCTAAAGAGCGTTGTTGGGCTACGTATCTTTCAGCCGTTATATTAAACATTTGTTCCTTTGCAACTCCACGTTTCCTGCTCCTCATTTCCTTCACAGCCCTGACAATAGGCATACAGAGGCCCATTATCAGCAACTATCTGTGTTCCAATGGCACATTGTGTTTGCTAATCCAAGTGTACCATTTTAAAAGGCAACTTTGTCATTAGAGTACCCTTTTGCAATTGTGAAAACTGTTACACCACTGAAAACTGTTACAGCCACAAAGACCATGTTCCTCATCTCTAATCACGCTGTGCATCAAGGTCATTTTGAAGCAATTACTATCAGTCCTTCCTTTTTACAACTGAAGAACAATGGGGGAAGCTTAATCATGTAAGCTGCATTCTCATTGAAATGGGATGATAACAGCATCAGGTTACATTTGTTGAACATTTTGTTGAAGTCTTGGTTGAAATGTAAAGATATTGGTAGCCCATTCTATATATTTCCTTAGGGACAGACATACTTTCATCACGGATGGTAGAATTCACACCACAGCTTTAAAATTGATTTTGGTCTTTATTGATTTAAAGCTATTGATCTGTTCAGTATGAGTTTGTTTGCTTGTAAAAATATATAACATTAGATTAGCAAATAAAAATACAAAGGAATTTCTGGTTTAATTCAAAAAGTAATTAATGTTCTTTTGAGACGGCTAGAACATTTCATTTTGAACGAACTGGTCAAGTTAAAAACCGGAAACACAGTGGAAAATAACAAAACCAGTCAGCATCTAATGTACATTACCTAAAGGTCACTTCTTTGACCTTACACCACAGGTTAAATTAAAAGGAAAAAGCAGTAAATGATATAGGATTACAAATAGTTTCAATATATTATATAGAATAACAGATTTGGGTCCAAAAACTAGTTTTAATGCATTAATTAAACAAACAGATGCTTTATCTTGCCTGGGGTGAAAGATAGACTTTGTATTCATTCCAGTGCAACAACATACTCAATCAGATAATATAAAATTTATATTTATCCAGGTCTGTCCAACCAGTGAAAATTACTATTGAAGGTGTTACCTATTCTGAATATTCAAGTTAGATGTTTCCCTCTCTGGGTTTTACAGATAAAATTCAAATAAAAAATTTACTTTGGTCTCCCACAAATGGCCAGTTTAGTCGTTACATTTTTCTTGTGGTTCACAGGATGACAAACTTTTAATGAAACTGGGTAAAGTATTCAGCCATCAATTTGTATGCATGCATAAAAGTGGTCACCTATGAGATTTTATTAGCAAGACTGGATCAAGAAAGAACAAGGAAAGAGGGGTTCAGATGTGTTCTGATGGAGTAACTCAAAGTGGAATACAAAGAACTATAGTTTTAGAGGAAATTCTTGCCACAGTTATCGACCATTTTGTCAATCATGTCCTTTTTCAGGCTGGTCAGCAGGTCCAGTTCAATGTCAACAGATCAACTGTGGCATCAATAGAAAAAACATTCAAGAATGACAAGTTAGTTACAATGCCATACCACGAAGCAGGGTTATTGTTAGGGTAAGGATGATATGTGGATCAGTGTCACTGTAATTATATATGATATGTGGATCAGTGATTTTGCTTTAGAATTAGTCAAAATATAATTTTTTAGGGCTATCAACTTTTATGTGTCCATTTTGATAACTAAGTTAGAGTGTGTGTGTGTGTGTGTGTGTGTGTGTGTGTGCGCGTGTGTATGCTGAGAATGTGATTTGAGGTGTACTTACAGTTAGGTCTGGACATAATTGTATTGGAAGCTGTTGCTGTGAACCCACAACATGTGGTCAAATGAGCTCTCACTGCAAGTGAAACAGGCCATCCTTAGGTTGCAAAAAACAATCCATCAGAGAGATAGCAGGAACATTAGGAGTGGCCAAATCAACAGTTTGGTACATTCTGAGAAAAAAAGAAAGCACTGGTGAGATCTGCAACACAAAAAGGCCTGGATGTCCATGGAAGACAACAGATTCTGCCAAATTCAGCGAAGTTGATTGGACGGCGCTTCACTTTACAGATGGACAACGCCCCAAAATATACTGCGAAAGCAACCCAGGAGTTTTTTAAGGCAAAGAAATTGCATATTCTTCAATGGCTGAGACAATCACCTGATCTCAACTTGATCCAGCATGCATTTCACTTACTGAAGACAAAACCTAAGGCAGAAAATCCATGAACAAATAACCACTGAAGACAGCTGCAGTAGAGGCCTGACAAAGCATCACAAAGGATTAAACCCAATGTTTGATGTTCATGCATTCCAGACATCAAGCAGTCATTGCCTGCAAAGGATTTTCGTCAAAGTATTAAAAATGAACATTTTATTTAGGATGGTGCTAATTTGTCCAATTACATTTGAGCCCCTGAAATAAGGGGACTGTGTATGAAAATGGTTGCAATTTCTAAACATTTCATATGACATTTTTATTCAACATCTTGAATTAAAGGTGAAAGTCTGCACTTCAATTGCATCTGGACGAAACTGTATATGGTTCTTTTCTGAGCGAGAGACTATAACATGACAACAAACTCACGGGTATAACAAGGCTCACTTGAATTATGAACATTTGATTGCTTTTTCTCAAAATACAAACAACCAATCTCCAATGCAAGTTCGCATTCTCAATGGACCAATACATTTTGACATCATGGTGAAAGACAAGATTCTAACCCTTGCTTTTTCTGTTTTTCATCAATTTACACATAGCCGGCCAAGAAGAGTGAATGTCTCTTACTGGGTGAGTGAGTGACTGGCTGACTGACTACAGTGCCTCTCATGTGTAAGACTTCAGTTCGAATCTATTGAGAGCAACGACATTTATTAATTCTTTCTGGTATATTCCATGATTCTCTCATCTTTTCACTTGATGAAAAGGTTAGTTATCATCGCCTTTATTGATAGTTATTGTATAAATGTCATTCACAAATGAAAGAAAAAAGTATGTTGTTTTGCCATGAAAGAAAAAAATAAGTTATTATGACATGAAATGAAATGGCTTTGGCAGACTCGCTAGCAATTCCTCAATTCTTATGACTATTCCAGTAAGTCAGTAGATACCGGTAAAGCTTATTACTGGATAATAAGCTGTTAAAAAGGCCAGTGGCAAACGTCATACATAGACGCTATTTGTGGTGGAGGTAAACTTAGTAAGAAACGTTAGTCAGTTTAACTGTATCCATGTCATTCACAAATGGCCAATTAACTATTAAAATGGCCAGTGGCAAAAGAGGATTTGTTCAGGATAGAGACAAGAGGCTATACTGACAGCCGGCAAATGTACAGCTCCGTGGTGTAGTGGTTAATGACACAGCCTTTCACGTGGGCGACCCAGGTTAAAATAATACAGTAATTGTCACGGTTGTGGAGGCAGGACACAGGCACAGAGACGTAATAGCGGAAATGCATAGTTTAATGAAGGAAAAAACAC
>JACXGI010020129.1:0-11407 GCA_016801175.1 Esox masquinongy | reverse complement strand
TGCTATAGACTGGTCTCTCTCGCCCTCTGGTTTCATGCTATAGACTGGTCTCTCTCTCTTCCTCTGGCTCCGTGCTATAGACTGGTCTCTCTTTCCCTCTGGTTCCGTGCTATAGACTGGTCTCTCTTTCCCTCTGGTTTCACGCTAGACTGGTCTCTCTCTCCCTCTTGTTCCGTGCTATAGACTGGTCTCTCTCTCTCCCTCTGGTTCCGTGCTAGAGACTGGTCTCTCTCTCCCTCTGGTTTCATGCTATAGACTGGCCTCTCTCTCCCTCTGGTTCCGTGCTATAGACTGGTCTCTCTTTCCCTCTGGTTCCGTGCTAGAGACTGGTCTCTCTCTCCCTCTGGTTTCATGCTATAGACTGGCCTCTCTCTCCCTCTGGTTCCGTGCTATAGGCAGGCCTGCTGCACCTGGTTGAGGAGTTCTCCGAAGCGGTCGAAGAGGCCCTCCACCCAGGCTCCGTTCCTCATGCAGAGCTGCACGGTCTCCTCCTGCCCCATGTCCCCAGTCTGCAACCGCAATGACGCAATCTGCAACACAAACGTCAGCCACGCAAACGTCAGCCACGCAATCTGCAACACAAACGCCAGCCACGCAAACGCCAGCCACGCAAACGCCAGCCACGCAAACGCCAGCCACGCAAACGCCAGCCACGCATTATGAAAGCAACAGGCCATTGTTGCTGGACAATTTCCCATAAGAACCTTCCTGTTTTGGGCTGTAATCTTCTGGTTCATGCATCCTCATGGACTCAATATGAAGCCGTTGGCGTGATGTTTAATCGGAACACATGTTACAGGGATAAACAGCGACGAGAGAACTTGAAGAGCATTCTTATCCGAGTACGTCCCGGTCAGTCGTCATTACTGATAGGGTGTCTCTTCCCGCCAGTCAAAACATCATGCTGGAGGTCAAGTTAGAGGGCAACGTGTTCCAACCACACAGCTGACTACAGCGTCTTTTACGTACATGAACGTCAAATACACACTCTTGTACACGGTCTTCTGAGTGTCCCCCAAGTATTACACCACGGACACACCAGGGCGCACGCACACGTACACACACTCACAAACACACAGACCGGACGCCTGCGGAGTGCTGCCTCACCTCGTCCTTACACATAAGGTATGTGTGGTACTTGTAATGCTGTAGGGAGTGGTAGAGAGAGAACCACTGGGTTTTCTGTTGGTCCACGGTGTACTCCTGCAGACAGACAGGACGTAAACAGAGACAGACGCAATCACACACTATTCCAGGATGTAGAACTAAAATCCGGTGCAATCAGCCACAGACACAGTTTGTGTTTCTGTACTGCCCTCTACTGGACAAATGTAGAAAGTGCTTCTTCCTTTCCTCCGATCTGGCCTAGAGGTCTTAATGGGATGTGAAATGTAAAAGGCAAGCCGGAATGTTCCTGTGAATTTCCTATTCGACACCACCATGGGATATGTCAGGTTTTTTTCTGAAATCAATACTGAATCTGAGGGACCGGATTGGTATTTGAGGTTGGATGTATCTGAAAATATACCAGAAATGAGGCATAATCAGCTCAAAAAATGTGTTGGATAGTAATTAGACCCAATTTAATCTGAAATACAGAAAATGGCTGCTTTGTTCCCACACAATCCCGTCAAATAGTTTTAATTTGTCATGCAGTGAACGTTAATGTTTAACATTAATTTTAAGTAGTAGACTGGCTGGTCTAATGGTTTACACTCCACAGCTTTGTATTTTCATTAAGTTGTCCTTAATTTAAAATGTACAGATGAAATGGAACCTCATATGCATTATTTAATCCATTGCAATTGTGAATAAAATATCTTTCCAATTCCTTTCCAACAGTCTTTTATCAGTCTAATCACCATGTGGCAGTGAGAAACATTCTGGCGGCACATCTCCAGTGAGATGCCAGAGGCAGACATGCCGGATTAACCCTGTCCTGAACCAAATGGAAAATGTAGCAAATTGGAATATATTATTATCATCAGAATAATCTCTTCCTATAATATAATTATGGATACAGTCTGCATTTCACATTATCACACAGAAATCTATGGCCATCATGCTTTATGACGGTTAACCACATAATGTTGAATCGGACCCAGTCGGATACTGAATCGAATTTCAGATTTATCCGTGAAGACCTCTAGTACGGACTTCAAATAATTACACAACACTGTACGACAGCAGTGTGAACAGAGAGCTGATTACCAGGGGCAGTTGGCTGGGGGACTTGGAAGGCTTCATGTTCTTCCTGTTGTAGGCCTTCCCACTGAGCCGCACCTTAAAGGCAGGGGTCTCCCCATCTTTCTTCAGCTCGGTTACCACAGAGATTTCTGGGAAGCTGTCCAGAGCCGTCTGAGGAAAGAAAAGGTTTGAGATGTTCTCAGGTAAAAGGGTCTTCCGGAAGTCACCACCGTGTACATGAATGTATTTATTGTCAGATGAAAGCTAAACGTCAAACCTTGAAGAGTTGTCCCACTCGTAGTCTGGGCAGCAGGCGTCTCCTGTTGTCTGAGATCATCTCGTCCACCCTCTTCATGTGGGGCAGAAGCAGCTCATCTGAACCATAGAAAATACTGGATCAGCTTTAGTTCACATTGATCAAACTGGTGTAAATTAGGTATGGGCACGGATAGTCTAATGTTCAAATACCCAAAATGTATTTAGCATTTGAGTACTCGTGTGTGTATTCAGTTTGGCCCCCCATTTACATATGTATTTTTTGGTTGAAATAAATAGACCTGAATATTATTTTTCTAAATACTATTACAATTCTAATCTCAAATTTGTACATGTGATGATATACTATGACATATTTAAGTTGTTTTTATATTTAAGTCGTTTTAATACACGCACTCCTTCACACGTGTTTGTTGTTTATGATCGTCAATCAAAGTGGTATAGTGTGGTGGGGCCCACTCGGTCAGAATGACGCAATATATACTGCCTAGCCTACTGTTAACAAGTGGATGAAAGTTAACTAATTCAAGGAAAGATGGAATATATTCACTGAATTAATGCTACCTACGGAAATATTATTTGGCCACAAAACGCTATGTAAAGTTAGGCTGTGGAATCTAAAGGCGGTTGAGCGTACAGAAAATGTTGAGTTAATCAAATAGCTGGCTAGCTTTGCTAACTAGCTTCTCTTCTCCTCCATCCAATAAACTCAATGTTGTGTTGATAAATATTGTCTTCTAGTTCTGTAGCCGAGTTTTGCCCGTCTACCACACTGCTTTCTCCACGTGCGCTCACACGCACGCTCTTTTCTCACACAAATGGCCATTGAGCCAATGTTACATGGGAACTACACCTACTTCTTTGCGCGTTATGTAGTAGCGCTCATGTTGTGTCGGTAGTAATTAAAAACATGTATTTTGATTAACCAAATACTATTTGAATAATAACACATACTATTCAGATAGTAAAATCTTCCAATACAGTATACAAAAAAACACTTCCACTCCCTTATATGATCACTCCTTCATGAATCCTCTTCCCTCATCATCCTATAGTAACAATCTGTCCTGGGTATGTACTCACCGGTCTCCCTCTCCAGAGTGCTCATCACATCTGCGTCCAAGGCAACACTGATGAGTAGCTCTACAAAACTCTTGAATGTCTCCTTCATGGTCCTGGTGTTCAGGAACCGAGAGGCAAATGGCACCAGAGGAGGGAATTCTGACAGAGAGAAATAGAGCGAGATAGAAAAAGAAAGAGAGAGAGACAATGTGCAAAGCATAGGGTGTCATAGAGAGATAGAAGTATAGTTGCTCAGCTCAGTGATGGGCTTAAATGAACCCACTGAAGGCTTTAACTCTCACCTTCATTCTCACCGCCCTCCTCAGACGAGGAGTCTGAGGGAGATGGAGAGTACTCCTCCTTCCACTTCCTCCTCTTTTTGGGCGGGGGCTCTGCCTTGATCTTAGGCTGTTTTGGGCGGGGCTTGGACTGGAGTTTTAGTGATGTGGGTGTGGTTAGAGGGTCAGAGGGAGGCGAGGTCTTCAGGCCAAGTAGAGTCTTAGCCTGGGAGCCTCTGAAAGACAGAATGAAGGCGGACATGAATCAGTGACTATGCCCTCACAGTGCCCTTTGTCATTATTGGGACAGTAAACCATTTCGCCTTCTTTTGGCTTTACTTTATATTCCAAATGTTTGGATTCTAAATAAACAATTAGTGAGGTTAAAGTATAGATTTGTGTTTTTTTTGAGGGAGGGGTATTAGTATACCCTACCTGTTTCTTCGGTTAGAAAGTACAGCAATTTTTATACATAACCATAATTTCAGAGCATCAAAATTATTGGAGCTATTGGCGTTACAGGTGTTTCTGGTTAGTGTGTTCCTTCGCATCACTTGTGTCAGTATAAGAAACTGGCAGTGTTCATTTTGATTAAGATGAGACAAATATGGGGAAAAAAGAAACTGTCCAAGATCCACACCACAGCACCTTATCTGTGAAATACGGTGGGACATGTTTTATGACTTGGGCATGTATGGCTGCCACTAGAACTGGCTCACTTGTCTTCATTGAGTACCTTAAAGAGTGCATGGGCTTGCAGCGTGGTTTGCGGTTGCAGACCCGGACATACTCCCTCTTGTTGACAGTGTCCAGGAACTTGACATACACCCTCCTATACATGGTCTTAGCATCTCCAAAGTAGCCCAGATACTATAAAGGACACACACACACAATGGTATGAAAATCTAAATTTGAAGACAAACATTTGTACACAAAGTGTATATATATATAGACAATAAAACAACAACTGATTTAATTTCAGTTTTGCCAAGGAATATGTTTAGATGAGGCCACAGGAATTTTGGCCAAGGGAAAAAGTTTAGATGAGGTAACAAATCAAGTTACAATACTTATTATATTCCCCCCAACCTTTTTGTATGCATAAATTAAAAGCAATTTAAGATTAGAAACAGCAACAGTTTCTCTCTGTCCCATGGCAACATTTTTTTGAATTCCAGAACGTTAGCTTTATCTACAAAAATCTCTCTGCCATGTTCTCTCCATTGCCAAGGGGTATGCATTTAAAATGTCCCTCGCTAGAGCACGACACTTGGTTGGTTCAGCATAAATTGCTGAATCAACAGTAAAACACCTTGCATGCTATTTTCTATCTCAATCAAGTTGGGTTTTGACTGTGAGAGGGTCCCTGATGATTATGGACAATCAAGTTGGGTTCTGACTATGAGAGGACAAAAGAGATCCCCAGGCCCCAAAACGTGTTAATACAGTTATTATGCTTACATAAAAATGCTATGCATTCAAACCACAGTTCAAACCCTTTACAGGGGATTTATATACACACACACTAATATTAATCTAAGAGTGTCTGTGTGATCATGAGTAGCCAGATGAGCCTGTGTAGCTGTTTGTGTACGTGTCTAAGCATATGAATGCCTGCTCTTACACTGTTAGTGGCCGAGAACACCCTCTTGCCGTCCCTCAGCTCAGGGACAAACTTCTGTAGCAGAGCCTTCTGGACCTTCCAGATGGCTGGTGGTTCCTGTCCGGCTGTCAATGTCACCTACATACACACACAGACACAGACACACAGAGATACAGACAGACACACACACAGACACAGAGAGAGAGAGAGAAAAACCAAGTCTCAGCATGAACCAACAGAATGAAGGAACACAAGCAGGACATATACATATGAGGGCTTTTTCGCCACGGTCTGCTTTCACACAAACCCCTGCCTTATCTCTCCTACCTTCAGGCTCTCCATGTCCTCGTTTTTCACCACAAACTCATCCCTTTCTCGGTACATGCCCTCTCCCCCGCTGTCCGACAGCTCCTCGTCAGTCAGTCCTTCAATGGCCACGCTAGACAGCTGGAAGGCCAGCTGGCCTGGGGGAGCAGGCTTCATTACTTCCTGCCCCGAACACCCAGTTGCTGATGATGGAGCGCCAGTTGCAGAGGACTCTTTGGGTGCAGCAGTCTGCAGCTCATGGGGTATGGAGCTGGAGTGAGGCATGCTGGGAGCCTGGTCTGCCTTCAGGAGAGAGCTGGAGAGCCGGTTATCTGGGAAGGGAGAGGAGAGAGAGTGAGATGAGAGGAGGTTATGATATTACCTGGTGGATGTTGTCACTACTTAAGACATTTTCCTTGATCACGATTTCCTAATGCCTCATTGCCACTGGTGCCAAACACTGGTGCTTTACCCTAAAGTCCAGAAATGTTTCTGTTTCCATTGACACGGGCCAGTACCAGTTGACCACTAGGCCGTAGCTGAGTAGCCTGGCACTCACTTGGTGCCAGGCCCCGGAACATAGGACTTAGGGTGGGGTTTGAGGGTTGACGTGTTACGTGCTGTGAAAACGCTGCATGTTGTGCTATTCGAATACCAATGTGAATCATTTGCTTAGTCTTAGGCTTCCCGTAATGGTTTTCATCCGATCTAACAAACAGATCCCTGATAAAATAAAGAAAATAAAGCAACAGTACAGGGAAGCAAAGACTCACAACGGAAAGAGTTGGAACGACCAAAGTTGATACGATGCCATTGACTCAATAGAAAAACGGAGCGCTGAGAACGATATGTTGCCTGCTGAACCTATAACAACACAAAATTACCAGAATTAAATTATCAGAATGCTCCCAAATCCTTCTATTAAAGGTAGACAGTTTTGACAAAATACTTAAACTAAATAATGAATATACCGGCTTACAGTTGCAGTGTCACAAGTGTAGGTGGAGAAGGAGCCGGTTGCGGGAGTTTGAGGAAGAAATTAGTTTTATTACTTTAGTTCAAACGCCGTATTATAAACAAACTGAGCATGGTGTTATAGTTTATTTTATTACCAGACAAATATCGCCTTTTATTTTTTGTAACCGGAAAACCAAATTGAGTTGATAGTTTACTCCACCCTCCCCACCTGAGCCCCTCCATAAGTCCTTGGTACCAAATGTATAGTCGACAACAGGAAAGTCTAGAGCGAACATTAGCATAAATCACCGGTGTAGCCCTGGTACCGGGGTAAAGCACCAGTGGAAATGCAGCATAAGCATATCATTTATATTTCTTGATTTAGGGCATAATTCACTCAAACTACACTGACAACGAGAGGACTAAATTCAAAGTAGTTCAAAAGGAAGCCGGCCAGTGTTTACCTGATTTGGGTCTCCTGTCGGAAGGCTCATCCAAGGCCGACAGGGCTGAGCTTATGCTGTTCTGGAGTGCCTGGTTCTTCCGTGTGCTGCTCTCATCCTCGTCTGAACTGAAGGAAGGCAGTGTTTCCAGGTTCCTCTGGAACTCCTCATCCAGACGCTTCTGCTGCTGCTGACTGCTCCCTCCGAGCCCAATCCCACGGATCTCCTGGTTCATTAATGGAGCTGATGGAGATTGTATTTTGGGGGGTAGCAGTGGTACGGGGCACGGCGGATGCTTGGATGAAGCCGAGGGCTTCCGGGAGCGACTTGGGGTCCTTATGGGTGGTGAGGAGAACTGCTGTTTTGGACCTGACTTGAGGAAATCTAGGAAGGAGCCGATGAAGCCCGTCTTCACTTCAGGCTGTTGCTCTTCCACTTCACGGATCTTCTGCCTCATCCGCTCCTGCTGCTGATAGCTGTCGTAGACCACCTCCGAGGTGGAAGGGGAGCTGGTGGGGTCGCTGCCCCGGGAGGCCTGCCTCTTTGTCTGGACGGTCTTCTTTCTCGGTTGGCCATTCTCTCCCTCTGGACTGGATGGCTTGGCCGAAGCCTTGGAGCGGACCCTCTTTTTGGGGTTGGGGAAGCCATCAGAGAGACACTCTACAAGGCTGTCTTCTCTCTTGATTCCTTTGTGTATCTGGTTCTTGGCCTGGTCTCTGCCGAGGTGCCCCAGAGGGTCATAACCCTGGCCAGACAGATGGTAGTCATTCTCAGAGTGGCCTCCGTTGGGGTTGATGTCAGCATGGTGAACAGACTGTCCTTTGAGTGAAATTTGGTTCTGCTCGTCTCCTGACTTCTGTAGCAAACCCTTGCCGGCACCTACATCGTGTGTGGAGTTCACTATAGTGGTGTGCGAGAGCGACATTGCGTACTGTTGCCCCAGATGCCCCTCCCCATCCGATGTCATGTGAGTGCCGTTGAGTGTCAGGGCCATTGTGTTATGGGAATTAGTGTTGGAGATGATCGACTGCTGGGAAGACGAAGCAGAGAAATTGTGCGACTGGTGTCTGGTGTCCACTGGCTGAAAATGACCTTTGGCATCTGACATGTCGCCCTCGGAGGTCCCGGACGTGGCCTTGACAAAGTCCTGTGGTGTGACTCCACAGGCGGCGGCCGTAGCAGCCAGGATGTCATCCACGTTGGACAGGATGTTTCTTTCATCCGCCATCAGCATGGACTCCGGGAAGCAGATGGAGCTCAGGGCGAAATGGTGCTTGGCGTCCTGCTGCTGATTGTTGGATTGGCTGTAAGGGTCTTTTGGCGAAGAGAGGTGTTGTTTGGAGGAGTCTGTGATGGAGTTCTGTCCTGCTGCCCCCTGCTGGCTCTGGCTGCCACTGACACTGGTCAAATGATCTCCCTCCATCTGAAGGTACTGAACCGGGCCCTGGCTGGGCCCTGGAATCTGCTGCATTTTGGACGAGTTGTGACCAGAGTAAATGAGCGGCTGCTGGAGCAGGATCATCTGAAGGTCGCGGTTGGGCTCAGAGTTGGGGACTCTGATGTACTGGGTCTGGGTGTGGTTTTGGGCTGAATGGGCGTGGGCCTGGTGGTTTTCTTGCTGTGGCTCGGGCCTTTTGAGCAGAAGCGAGTGACGTTTAATCTCCTCAGCACTCATGGCGCCGTGGGAAGACATTAGCTGGGCATTCGTCGAAGTCTTTGGGCCCATGAGCTGGTCTTCGGAGCGCGAGTTGCTTCGAATCACACTCTGAGTGTTGTAACGGTCATCCATTTTAGAGACCACGTAGACCACATTGTTGTTGTTGTGGCCGGTTGGGTCGGCGCTGCCCCGTGGGCTGGAGGTCTCTAAAGAGTTCTGCTGGAGAGCCTGGAGGTCCTGGAGCGGGATCTCTCCTTCCAGTTTCATTTTGCCGTAGGCTGGCTTTAGGTCCTGTATTGAGGATCTGCAGTTGTTCTCTAAGGCTTGTACGTGAGGGGCTGACGAGAAAGGGGTGTATCCCTGGCTCGAGTTTGGCGTGGGCAAACTCTGGGTGCGAGGGGATGGGTAGGAGGAGCTGAGGGATTGTCCTGTGGCGTAGCTCTGAGACTGAGATACCGAAGCCTGCCCCTGCGACTGAGAGGGGTAGCTCACGTTAGGGGCACCCTGAGAGTGGTTGGATGGATAGGTCTGGGAGGGGTTGCCCAGACACAGGCCCTGAATCTGGGCTCCATATTGGCCCTCATTCCCCTGGCCATGCCCAGGGCTAGAGGAATAGACCAAGGACTGGCTGACAGACACCACATTGCCTGAATGGCCAGATAAGGAGGGCAAGGTCTTGTAGAGGGAAGGCAGTTTATCTGAGGAGGAGTAGGCCTGGGAGTTGATATAGCTCTGAGAGTGGCTGAGAGTGGACAGCAGGCTGGGCAGCTGGGCTGAAGTGTACGGCTGAGTCTGCTGACTGGCAATCACTGAGCCCTGCTTCTGACCCGGTGAGGGGTAACTCTCCGGAGAGTCCTGTGAGTGGGGGTGACCCTCCTGGCCACCCGGGTTCAGTTTGGAAGAACAGTCTTTTGTTTTCGCCCCCGCGGAGGACGAGGAGTACCCGGAGGGGGAGGGGATGATGGAGGAGGAGTAGGTATGAGATGGCACTCCCGTCTTGGTCTGAGCTGCGCCGTTGACGCCATGTGAGGAGTCTGACCCGGTGGAGGGGCTGCAGGGCACAGGGGTCTGGCGCGACGGGTCCTGCTGGAAGGAGACGTCCCCGTCCTCACTCCCCGAGCCCAGGTAGGCCTGCATGGAGTGCTGTGAGCCGGGCTCAGATGCTGTATGGCTACTGCTGGAAGGCCTCTGGTGGTGCTTGATCACACTACATTCCCGCTGAAGTGCTCTCTCAATGGAGCCAGAGAAGACGGGCACCCCGTAAGGCTGCGGGGCCTGCTGGGTAGCAAGCGGGAGCAGTCCAAACTGGGGCTGCAGGAGATGGGGGGCCGACTCCTGGGCCGAACGATATGTGGATGACTGGGGAGGGAGGGCGGCACCCAGGGAGGGAGTGGGGAGGCGGTCGAAGGCCAGGGAGGTAGGTAGCGTGGTCTGGCTGGGTTTGAGCTGGAGCAGGGGGTCGTGGTGTGGGGAGAGCAGACCGTTGGTGGAGGTGCTGAAGGTGGGGTCATGGAGGGCCAGGGAGGGGGTGGTGGTGTAGCTCCGTGAGGGGAAGGCCCCAGTGTGCGGATAGGAGGATAGAGCGGCAGGGGAGGGGAATGTGGCTGTGGAAGGCAGAGCGCCGGTGAGGAACAGCTCAGTGGTGGAGTTGGCACCTGAGGAGTGAAAACAATTATTAACCAAGATGAATCCTAAGGCAATTCAAGTACAAGCTTAACACAACACAATACAGCGACAAAAAGAGACCTAACAGCTCACAAAAATTAATATTAAAATAGTCACATCAAAAATGAACAGAGCCAGTAACGTCTAATAAGTTGACAGAAATGCACACGGCCCGCTTGGCGCCTAAATTCAAAAATGCATTTTTCTATGTTATTATTTGTGAAGTGCAGAAAACTAAAACCCAAACATAACACTGACAATGAGATAATTCCCGACGTCCAGTGAACCTCACCTGTCTGCCACGTGGGCGTCCTGAAGGGGGGGGGCACAGAGGCTGACAGGAAGTTCATCACTGAGGTCTCAGCGGTGTTACCGCCCGAGTCAAACACCCCCGACAGACCTGAGGGAGAGGGAGGTTGGCCACGGGGGGAGAGAGAGATGGTGAATGTTTAATGAAGTCACAGATTGCCGCACCGTGATATTCCCCTAACGGTCTTGCAACGATCACAACGCAAAGTGCGAGCGCTAGCTAGCTCTCAAAGGTCACTTAGTTGAGCAAGGCTAAAGTCTCTCAGTCGTTTGAAGCCACATCTTACTGGTAGGGTGGTGGGTGGTGGTGTAGGTGGGAAGCTGGGTGGAGACGTAGGTCTGTCGATGGAGGAGCTCCGACTCCAAGTGTGTGACACCATAACTGGCATGTGGGAAAGAAACACACGTTAGGCCGCTGGCGCGCGCGCGCACGCATGCACGCGCATGCGCACACAAAATGAAAACCTTAACACTTAAAGGGCTAGGGTTTTAAAGTCCGCCTGTCACTACCTTGACATTTTGGCTTCTAAAATGGTCATCCTTTATAGTACAAGGAAGTGCTTTGTATTCTGGGATTCTGCAGACCCTCAGCTACATGGAGGATGTATTGAAAACAATTTTTTTGAGACACTTACATGAGTAATAATGTGAAATAGTCAGAAAA
>JACXGI010020128.1:0-11407 GCA_016801175.1 Esox masquinongy | reverse complement strand
TGTATATGTGTGTGTATGTGTATATACTTACAGTCTGTATGGTGGACTCAGTCTAAAGGTTTGTATATGTGTGTATATGTGTGTGTATGTGTATATACTTACAGTCTGTATGGTGGACTCAGTCTAAAGGTTTGTATATGTGTGTATATGTGTGTGTATGTGTATATACTTACAGTCTGTATGGTGGACTCTGGGGCCATGCCGTCCTTGCTGACCGTCAGTTTGAAGGTGTACTCCACATCGGCCTCCAGCTCAGAGCCGGGAATCCCCAGGACGGGTCCACTGACGCCCAGTCCGAAGTGCAGACCGGAACAGTCCCCCTGGAGGGGGAGAGAGGGAGACCGTCCCATTCAGAACCACCTGCGTATGATTTACAAACGGCTATGCGCGCGTGTGTGTGTTCCTGTTTATCCACTGTCATTCCACCATACTGGTTCCAACCATCGCTATGCGGTCATCAGTGGCTATGGTCTTTTTCAAGGTAAAGCAATGTTTGGTTAACAACATCTCTTCACGTCCCCTGTGAGTCACACCTCAATGGCTGCCCACTTGCATTCAACACATACACGCACACACACACGCACACGCAGTAATTTTCTCCTTCCTTCAACCTCCTCATCCTTCTCCTCAATCTTTCCGTTTAGCTCCTGATTCATACATAATATGTCAAACTTCATCATTCATTCGGCTCCACTTGGCCGTGATCCCCCCGGGGCACACCTATTCTACAGCTGTGTGTGTGTGTGTGTGTGTGCCTGTGCGCGTGCGTGTGTGCGTGCATATGTGTGTGTGTGTGTAAGATAGCGATCCTCAACTGGCATGGGTTGTAGGATGTTGAAGCCTCACAATTCAAATTAAAGTCCAATATTGCAGTGAATTATTCTACACAATCAGTGAGACAAAAAAAGCAATAATTCAAACCAATTGTAACTTATAATTAATAAGTTAATTCAGTCAATGGACGAATGGGTGTCAGTAGATACGGAGAACTACTGCTGACCAGACCGGTCTCCTGTGCGGAGGTGAAGCGGAGAACTACTGCTGACCAGACCGGTCTCCTGTGCGGAGGTGAAGCGGAGAACTACTGCTGACCAGACCGGTCTCCTGTGCGGAGGTGAAGCGGAGAACTACTGCTGACCAGACCGGTCTCCTGTGCGGAGGTGAAGCGGAGACTAGGCCTTTTGACTGCGCCATTTACCCAGAGACGCAAACCAACCGGAGAGACAAAAAAGGTGACAGTTTTGTTTTGCACAGAAACATGCTGAATGACTATGTTGTGAGAAAATGTGGTTATTTCCGGATGTAAGGTAACCCGGGGTTACCTTACTCATTTCTGATCCGTTCTGCACATAATCCACACAAACACCTGTCCCTGATACTTCCAAATTCATTACAAGACATTTGATTTAACTTCACTATTTACTGTAAAAACACAACCGGCTACTGCAAAGACATTCTCATTTGACCCCACCCTCTCTGTGTGTGTGGTGTGCATGCAAACACACACACACGCAAACACACACGCACGTAAACACACACGCACGTAAACACGCCCACACTCCAACTTTTCTTCAGACCGGCCACGACTGTTCAACAGTACTCAATAACATTTGATTTATTGCGTAACAATTTTATAAACAAACAACCAGAATCATCATCGCAAATCCGCCAAATTCCACCACTAAAAAACATTTTGAAAATGTGCACCGTTGGAAATGAGAGACACAAGGGAAAAGCGCTTGTACATTGCAAGTCTGTTTAGTCTCAAAGAGGCCCATTCGACTACCCATAATCCTCTACAAAGCCCGACGCCATGCCCCAGAGAGAGAGAGAGAGCTCTAGAAAAAGAGTAGTGAGAGAGAGCGCTCCCTCGTTTATTAAAGAGGAAAAACGAAAGTGGCAGTGGAATGAAAAATGCCTTCTGTAAATGGTAGGAGGGGGATGGAGAGAGACAGAGAGAGGAGATGGAGGGAGGAAGAGCAGAGGGTGAAGGAGAGAGAGAGGAGGCGAGGGGAACGAGGAGAAATGAAAATAAAATAGTTGACAGTTTGTATTATTTTCCAGTCAATTCAGGAAGCATTGACTTTTTCCGTTTTCTTCACTCTTGAGAACATTGGAATGGCAGCAAAGACTGCAGGGTATCTGCAGAGGCTTATTAAAACTCAGAGTCTGATTTCAATGACACAAGTAGAGTGGATAGACAGAGGGATTTTGGGACCTAAGAGACATAGAAATCTTTTTCTCTCCCGTGTGTGCATTGGTGTGTGTATACAGTATATGTGCGCGTGTATTTGTGTGTGTGTGCTTGTGCGTGGCAGTCGTCAATATTACTCTGAACAGGACAGGGACAGACGCACAACAAACAGATGAAGATTCTTTCTTCACACCAAGAGATAGGATAGAGAGAGATAGAGCGAGAGACATTAACTGAACGACAAAAAAGAGAGGGAGAAGGAAAGACAGAAAGATGCTACAGGCTCGGACCGAAAGCGAGACGGAGAAAGAAAAGAGGGATAAATTCTTTCCCAGTAGGAGATTTTTCCCAGGGATCGGCTAGGAGCCAGTAACCAGGGACTGATACTGTAGCATTCCACCAGATCCAGCTCTGTCTATAATTATACCCTCCCAATGGCCCCACACACACACACACACACACACACACACACACACACACACACACACACACACACACACACACACACAAACACACACACACACGTTTTCCAAGAAGGTTCTCCGGCTGTACTTGTGGGAAAACACTTTAATAAACGCATTTTTGGTTCCATATAGAACCTCTTCTGGCCAGTTAGGATTCTAGGATCACTCCCACTAAGTCCAACTGACCTATAGGAGATGATGATTCACAGGTTCGTAGCCAATGGGCCATTCTGCTCTGTGGGCCATTCTGGCACAGAATGTTATTATAACTGTGTTACTTGGTAGTTTACACATTTACAGTACATAACAAACCTTCTCCCTGTAGAGAAACAGGTACCTTTTATTCACCATAGTATTACTGACAGTCCTAGAGGTAGTGAACGTGGTTGAGACTTTCCCAAGAAAGGGACATTCAACTGGCGGCCCTGGGGCCAGATTTGGCCCCTTTTACCAAGTTCCCTTTGCCTAGGGAAATGTTTGGCGTCCTTCTGTTTAATAGTTACAGACACAGTGATACTTCAGTAATGTTTACCTTGGAGGTACTGACACAAGCCCAGTGGTAGCTGAGAAGAGACTGGTGGTCTGGGTCCATGTTGGGGTCGTAGCTCTGCTCTGCACTCAGCTGTAGGTCCTGGGTTCTGGACCACACCCTGTAGGTGGAAAACCAAACAATATTTAAAACAGCTCTCACCCTTTGAGAAAATCTGATCAAGCTTTTCCATTTTAATACCAGTCAGTTCAGAAAGCAAATCAAATTCCAAGTACAACTGTATATTTCCCTGATTGAAGGCTGAATAGAATTGGGAAATATCAGAATACTTAATGAAGCATAGGGAATTTAAATGGAACTGCCGCCAACACATGACAAAACATGATCGCTCACTCACTATCTTGAAAAATTATTTGGGGGACCCCCCCCGCCCAACACATTTACCTGTAGGTTCCACCCTCTATAATGGGTACCAGGCGGGCGGCCATGACGGTAAGCTGAAGACAGGCAGCCTTCCGCAGGGGAACCCCCTGGTAGGACAGGGAGAACACCAAGGAGTAGTTCCCCGACCACAGTGACATCCTGGGCACGGAGAGCTGCAGGCGTCGGACGTCCACTTCCTCCGGCAGCCGGACCTTAAGCGCCGCTACCTGTCGATGTGAGGGAAAGTTAAACCGCGTTCTAACTGTACGGTCCGGGTTGTACACGAAAAAAGAAGATCCAGTAAAAACAGATGGAAAGTGACATACTGATTGGTGGTTGTTGCAGTGCGGGGTGGAGAGGATCTCCCAGAGGTACTGGGCTCCGTAGCGGACGCAGCCCTTCAGGTCCACGCTTGCCTCCACCAGTGTGGGCTGGGAACGCCAGATGGCCAGCCTCGGAGCCTGCACCACCTGAACCTCCGGCTCCTCGCACTCCAAAACCCGGATGTTCACCTCCACCGTGGCTACAGCCCGGCTCACTAAGTTACTGCAGTTGACCTGGTGGCGGGATGGAGAATTGCAATCAACCAATTGACGAATCACTCAGTTAACCATTCAACCAATTATGGTTCTGCAGTTCACCTGCTGGTGGGACGAAGAATTACAATCAACCAATCAACAAAAACAATTATCTTTTTACTACATAATTATTCAGATACAAATAATTATTAATGTTCTTATGTGCTTACATGAGAACACGAACAATATGAAAATCTAAAAATAACTACATCATCTTGAATAACCACATTCATTTTGAAATACAATACCTGAACCAGATATTTGCCGGGGGCAGAGTACATATACCCAACAGAGGGGGTGCTAGAGGGCACAGGCGGAGAGCCATCCCCGAAGTCCCAGAGGTAGGTGACTGGGGTGGATTGTGGCAGGACTCTAACTGTCAGCATCACATTCTTGTTGATAAAGGTGTCCATGGGTTGAGCTTCCACCTGGGCCGCTGTGAGGACATTCTGCACCTGGATGTGCTTGGTAATGTTCTGGCCGTTGAGCACGTTGAATGCCCTGAAAAGAATGTACATAATCTATTTAGATGAGCATGTATTAAATGCAAAGAAAACATACAACAGAGGCTTATCGGCTGCTCTAGCTGGAATCCAACCCACAATGCTGTGCTCATTAGGTTTGTAAATACTTTTCCAGAATTGCTGGTTCAAAGATTCTCATCAAAAAGTAATAGCCAGAATCATCTTACAGGGATTTCTAAAAAACTTCAAAAACTCATAGGAGTTTCATGATGTGGATACAAGGATGTCAACTTAACAAAGAGTATGTGGCCCCAGCAGTAATCAAACCCATAACCTTGGTTTTGACAGCCCCTTAACTCAGCCCCTCAAGAAGATGTTGAGTCACATGGCCTCGTTCACAACAGACACAATGCACAATTGAAAGAAACGTTGTACTGATGGCCTCAGTGGGAATTGAACCTGCAATCTGTGCGTTTGTTTGCTTGCCCTAAGTCACGGCTAGAAGCTTACTTCAGGTAGATGGTAAGGGACCCAGCCTCTTCGGGGGTGTAAGTGATCTCCTCCCCAATGTAGGAGGTTGGGTGGAGATGGTGGAGGTCAAAAGTCCACAGAAAGGTGACAGGATTTCCAGTCAGGACGTTGCCTATGAAGGTCTTCTTGATTCCCACGGGAAGGGCAGCATCACAGCAGTCCAGGATACTCAACATGGTCACCGGTTCCATTACTTCCACGTGCAGGTTCCGCCAATCATTACTCACCTGGGAAAAAAGAGATCATGTTTTAAGCAAGACAAGATATAAAGACTTTATGGTAAAATTTTAAAAAGAGGCATCAAATAAAGTCAGTGTTTTGAAACAGTGTTGAAACAATGTTTGGTAACAATTCTGGAAATATTGCAAGTCAAATTGTATCTCCTCAAGAAGCATGCACTAAAAACAGAATGTGTTAACTCTTAAAATGCTGAATATAATTATTAGCCTAGCATCTTTTATGTCATGTACAGTTTTCTTCATCATGCATGGAGAGAAACCTGCGCTCCTAACTCTTGGATCGTACCTGGTTGCGCGCAGTCAGATTGACCATGTAGGTGTCGACCCGGCTGAACTGGTGAACGTAGGTCTGGTTGATCTCAGTTGCGTTTCCGTTGATTCTGAGGATGAAGCTAACATCCGTTCCCGAAGACACGCTGACAGTGAACTCCACCCTCTCTCCGACCGCCGCAATGCTCTTGCTGGCCCTCAGCTCCAGGCCTTGAATCTTCTCCTGCACCATCAGCTCCTTGGATACCCCCTCGCTGCTCACGGCGTTCGTAGCATTTAGCATAATGGTGAGCTTCCCGGGATCCTGGAAAACATAGGACGTCCTCCGTCCTGTTTCCGTTCTACCTAGCAATGACCAGGTCCAGGTAACGTTGGTGCCGGTTCTGATCTCTCCGCAGAGAGAGACGTTGACGCCCGTGGCCACAAAGTTCTGCTCTTTTACGTTAACCACAGAGAACGCCAACCCTGTTACCACTTCCTGTACGTCAATGACCACTGACATGTTCTTGGAGCTGACCTTGTTGAACACTTCCACCGCAACAACCTTTGTCCCAGGACTGGTAAACCAATGATCCACTGAAGCTTCGTTCGATGCTAGAGGATCCCCGTCCGCTGTCCACAGGTACTGCAGGTCGGAGCCTTTGGCCGACGCACTTAGACGGGTGGAGGCGTTGACAGCCACGGGGTTGACGGCGGTCTCGAAGGACAGCTCTCCGACTGGGTCGAGGAAGCGGATGGTCCTGTTGACCGCGAGTGTTCCGAGGAGGTTGGTGGCTCGCAGCGAGACGTTGTAGGCACCGGGGGCGGCGAGGCTGACCTCGACGGTTTTCCCGCTGAGGTTGAGCGTGGCGCCGGCGTTGGTGGCGCTGGCGTTGGCGGCGCTGATGTTCCAGCTGAAGGACATGTTGGTGCCTTCCTTCAGTGCCGCCTGCAGGTGCAGCACGCGGTTCGTAGCGAAACAGCACCCGTCCTCACCACCCATCACCTCCTCCGGCTGGATCTGAAGCCCCTCCAGCTCCCGCTGCACGTAGATGTAGATGCTGGCCTGGGCCGAGCCCAAGCTGTTCTCCGCCGTCACGATGACGCTGTACGTCCCCACGGAGCGGAAGGTGTAGTGAGTCCTCCACAACTGGAGCCTGGAAGTGCAGCCATCGCACAGGTTCCACGAGAACCGAACGGCGTCTCCTTCCTCGAGCTGGGCCTCGAAATGGACCGTGGCATTAACTGGAACATTGACCAGATCAGCGTTGACCACCAGGCCGCGGATGGGCGCCAGGACTGCCACCGCAACTTGAGTTTGGTTGCAGCTCACCTTGTTAAACGCTGTTAGCGTGACGTTGAAAACTCCAGAAACGTTGTAGACGTGAGTCACGTTCGTGCCGGGGATGATGGGCGTACCGTCACCAAAGTCCCAGGAGTGGCGGACACTGGGCGACTGGGGGCTGGTGGTGAACATGTACTCCTCCCTCAGGGTCAGGTTGTTGGATCGAGTCCCGTTGTGTTGGATGACAATCGGACCTACGGAACTCTGGACCAGGATCAGGACGCTGTCATTGGTGCTGGAGATGTTGTTGGACACGGTGACTGTCACCAGGTACTGCCCTGGACTCTTGTAGGTAAATCCCATTTCCTCATGGCCCTGGACAGGCGTGGTCACAGAGTCGTCACTCACCCCAAAGTTCCACAGGTAAATGTAGGCAAAAGATGGCCGGGCACTGGCCCAGAAGCGGCTCTCCTCGCCCAAACGGAAGTGGCTTTTCTCCGGTGCTAGGGTCACACCGGACACCGCCGGCTGCACGCACACCCAGGCAAAGAAGTTGGCTTTGTTGATGCCACTGGAGAGGAGCAGGGTGAGGTGAAAGTCACCGCTGTCCCCGTAAGTGTGGCTGATCTTGGGACTCCCCAGCCGGGTCTGGTTTTGGGAACCGTCCCCGAAGCTCCACTCATACACGTGAGACGACTCATTCCCCGAAACAAAAGCCTGAAAGTCAACCTGGCTCTGCTCCCGGACGCACCCGACTGGCTCCAGCCGTACCACCTGCAGCACAAAGACCTGAACGGGTACCGTGGTCCAGAGGGCGCTTACGGCGTTCCATGCGGTCACATTCACCGTGTAGTTCCCGTCTTTAGCGTAGGTGTACTGGACCTTAGAATCCGGTGTCGTCACTGCTGTGCCGTCACCCATGGCAAAAATCCAGGTGACATTGTTACCTGTCTCCAGATGCGCGCAGACCACCGTCGCGGTGTTTACCTCGGTCAGGGCAGGAGAGGTCACCGTCAGTCCCTTGACCTCTTCGTACACCAGCATCGCGGAACAGGCGTAGGTTGAGCTTATCGTGTTGTTGACGGTCACGCACACGTTGTGGACTCCGCTGTGGTCGACTCCATAGGTGTGGTTCACTCGACGCTGAGGTCCCTCCCTCGGGGCGGAGCCGTCGCCAAAATTCCAGATGTAGATGATGCCATAGGCCGAGGGCCAGGCGTGCGCCTCGAAAGCCGCCGGTTGGCCGGCCCGGAGGAGGCGGGGCTCTGTTTCTATGTCGACGTGTGTCAGGATGCTGTGGACGTTCATTTCGATGCTCTGGGTTCTGTTCTCATAGCGGTTAGACACCGACACCAGGACAGTGTATACTCCTATGGGGGGTCGAGGGGGGAGAGAACACTGACACTGACAGAAGGAATGAATGGATTCATTGAAATGCTATCCAGTTTATTGAAAATCCCAGATACAGGTTTAAAATGTGCTAAAAATACATAAATAAACAAAAATATTCCCCGTGGAAGGTCTCCAAATGTCCTGCTTCCTTCCAGCAGGGAATCCTCCAACCAATATATTGTTACCAACCAAGTACAGTTCAACTCAATGTTGTGGCACCATACCTGGCTGCGGGTACTTATACTTCACAGCGTTGGACAGGACCACCTGGGTGGGGGAATCTGGTGCCGGAGAGCAGATGCTGCTGTTGTAGGGAGGTTTAAAGCCATACTCCTGGTAACCCCCATCTCCAAACGACCACCTGGGAGAGACCACATGGAGGTTACTGCGGGGAAGGCAGGCTCTCAACTGCCCTCATGCATACAAAGCCAGGCGTATGGAGCAGTGGAAATGGAGTGGAGCATCACAGTGAATGGGAAAACCAGAGGGCCTCAGCTATGCCACGGTAACTGCCACCTCAGGGAGGCGGTGTCCCCCCTGGAGCTCATGGCAAGATCACGGCGCTTTTAATGCCGGCGTTGTGGGTTCGAGTTTGAATAAGCATGAAATTGTATGCACTCACTACTGTAAGGCGGATTAAAGCATCTGCTAAATTACTTAAATGTGTGTGTGTGTGTGTGTGTGTGTGTGTGTATGTGTGTGTGTGTGTGTGTGTGGTGACTCAGGGAGTGGGTTATTTTAGTAGGAGACAGACATAGGGTGTGTGTAGGGTGTGTGCCTGTCTTTACTGTTCTCGATTTCTAGTGGGTGGTGGGGGAGGAGATTTACTTAGGGGGAGATGGGGGAGAAGCTAAACATAGGGGGAGGAGAGGGAGGAAATAAAAGTATAGGAGGAGCCAACCGTATGGGGAGGAAAAAGACGAGATAAAAATTGGAAAAGGAGAGAGAGGAGCTAAACACAGAAGGAGAGTGAAGGACTAAAAGTAGGAGGGTCCCTCCTCCTCCAAAAAAGTATTATGTTTTAAAAAATACACTAGCCAAAATGCAACTGGTCATACAATAAAGTAGGGAAAGAACAAGATGTTTAATGTCAGAATACCCATATGTGTCCTAAGTCTATGAACAAAGTTGCTAAATGATCCATGTTGTCTCCATCACAATTCAAAACAAGCGAAAATGATTCCGGAAGTGACATACGCTGGTCAAATTAACAAGACTTTAATGTTTTGATGTTTAAGTGGAATTTGTTTGAATCGTATTAAATATCCTCTCAAAAGACATTCAAATTCTGCTCCCTGTTGGGGTGAGGCCAGATCAAATCCATTGTATAATTTGAATCGCATTCAGGAATGACATAACCCTAACCATAACCCTGGCGCACAAACGCAATTATGTGCACTGAAACTTTAGGACGCAAATAGCAACCTCCCCACGCAGCCAGGCTGACACACACACACACACCCGACGGAGGGACAGGAGTGGAAACTCTGTCATGCTCCAGCTGAACATGGGGGTGGCTGAGGAGAGGAGGGAGAGGGATGGGAGAGGCGGGAGAGGAGGGAGAGGGATGGGAGGGGAGGGAGAGGAGGGAGAGGAGGGAGAGGGATGGGAGAGGAGGGAGAGGGATGGGAATGGAAGGATAGAGACGGAGGCAAAGGACAGAATTGAGTGGGAGAGAAAACAGAGGGAAAATTCCCGTCAGCAATCTATTTCAACCGCAAGGCTATAAATCTAAACCCCAGAGAAGGCTGCCATTATCAAAAGGACTGCATCTGACTGGAAAGAAGGCATAGAGAGAGAGAGTGGAAAATATATACCGTAAATTAAGCCAATTAGAACATTACTTTCTATAACTAGCACATTCTCACAATAGAGTGATTTCCAAGGTGTCTGGTGCGGGGCCCCCTAGTGCCTACCTGAAGGTCGCACCCACAGACATGTCCAGAAGCACAGAGGCAGTCAGGAACTGGTCAGAGCCCTGGGTGACCACATCCGGAACCCCGCTGACCGTGAGGTTGCCCATGGGGTACATCCGGTCCACGGTGACGTTGAAGTCTTCTGACAGGTTACTCACGTGGTTCATCGCGGTCACCTGTACGGCAAAATGGGGGTCGGAGGTTAAGTGTCAGAGGTCGGAGGGTTCCGATCGAATGAAGTAGGAGCCAGCGCTTCTGCTGGGTTCCGTTCATGTCTAAACATTGTTCAGCATATTTCTTGTCAACATTGTAAAGTGATTGTGTCATCAGTGTCTTAAATCGTTCAGACATATCCTTACTGTGCTGAGAATGTTGTATATATGACACAACATACATTCATAACAACTACAGATCCATCGAGTTACCAATGGAACATTCCACAATTGTGGCCAGGGGATATTCTCCTTTATGAGTATTCACTAACCTTTTAACAAAGAATCGCAGCTTAAGTAGTGATTCAAACACAGTGTGTTGACCAATCAAATGTGGAGACAGTGTGGAGACAAAGGGTGTTGACCAATCAAACGTGGAGACAGTGTGGAGACAAAGGGTGTTGACCAATCAAATGTGGAGACATAGCAGCCTTGACACACTTAGTGAACTCAGATTCTAGTGAGCTGTATTCCAGAGTTGTGCAAAAACTAAAATTCTGAATTGAAGAAACACCCTGAGGAACCGCAATTGTACAGGACAAAGTACAAGTATGGGCTGTTGGAGACTCAACGCTGTTACTAGATAACTCCTCAATGTGAGATTGTATAACAAGAACAACAACCAGAAAGCGTTGACTACGATGAGCTAGGTTAGGTTAACATTCAGGGTTTTAGGGATGAGGGCATGGGAAAAAATGTTATGTATTGTTAGTTCAAACAGGTATCTGTTTTTGTTTCTTTGTGTGTGTGTGTGTGTGTGTGTGTGTGTGTCTACTCACTGTTAGTTTGTAAATGGCTGGGTGCCGGTAGATGACGTTCAGCACGGTGTTGTAATATGTGAAGTAGGGCTTGTCATCCACGGTCCATTTGTAGTTTGGGCTGGAGCCCTCCTCTACTGACGCAGAGTAGCTCTGGAACACAGCATGAGATGAAATGAAAACACACACACCTGGACGCACACACCTGGACG
>JACXGI010020127.1:0-11418 GCA_016801175.1 Esox masquinongy | reverse complement strand
AAAAATATTCCTTGTTTTTTCCCAATCCAGTAACCCGAAACCAAACCCCTAATGCCTAAACCAAAAAACTAACCTTAATTCAAACACTAACCCAGTTGTGCATTTCACCCAGAGGCGTCGCTAGAATCACAATACATTCGGGGCTTAGCCCACCCCCTACCCCACCCGGGACAGAAAGTACAGGGTTTTGAATGTACATGCGGAACATTTCGATGTACACGCTAGTAGCACACACGTCTACATTGAATTATCAAGTTTAACTATCTGTGGGGTGTGTGTGTGTGTGTGTGTGTGTGTGTGTGTGTGTGTGTGTGTGTGTGTGTGTGTGTGTGTGTGTGTGTGTGTGTGGTAACGTCTTCTTCCCAGTAATGAAGTGTGTAGTGTTTGTGTGGTATGTTAACCAGGACCAAGAGAACAGAGCACATCACTCCGGTTCTTAAATCTTTACATTGGCTTCCAGTCAGTTACAGAATAGATTTCAAAGCGGTGCTTTTAGTTTATAATTCTCTGAATGGTTTAGGACCCGAATACATTTCTGATATGTTTGAAGAATATAAACCGAGCAGGGCTCTTAGATCCATGAACACAGGTCAGCTAGTAGAGCCCAGAGCCCAAACTAAACATGGAGAAGCTGTGTTTAGCACTTATGCTGTACACAACTAGAATAAACTACCAGAAGATTTTAGACGTGCCCCAAACGTATCCATTTTAAATCCAGGTTAAAAACACTACTCTTTTCACGTGCCTACGACTGAGCACTTAAACTTAACCACACTGTTTAGCCTTATAGCGTCCTATGTTTTTATCCCATTTTTAATCTTTTTTTAATCTTTATATGTTTTCTTATTGTATTTTTATTATTATGATGTTTTCATTTGTTTTGATGTTTTAATTTGAGTATTTGTTTTTATGTTATTGTATTTTTATATATTTTTTATTTTATTTTTCTTTGTAAAGCACATTGAATTGCTTCGATGTATGAATTGTTCTATATAAATAAACTTGCTTGCTAAACAACGGTTTGACGCTACACAGTGTTCCGTAATATATAAAACAAGGAATTTATTACACGTCATATTATTGAAGGATCAATGCATCTTGTATGTATGACTGTTAGAAAGACAGAGTTCTAACCTGGACGGCATCGTTCCCTCCAACCCAGGCTGGCTGGCCTTTCTTGCCGCTATTCTCAATGACGGACAGAAGGAAATTATACTGGTGAGGTCCGTGTACTGAAGCCAGGTTTCCACCTAAGAGCAGGCAGTTCCTCTGGGGGAGAGATAGAGACCATTATACTGTCATTCCCTATAGCTGACAGCCATGTTAACTTGTTTTAACTCGCTTGCCATAAAATTATGTTTTCAGGTACCTCAGCCTTTGTCCATGAGGTCTTGAAGGGGATGTAGTGGTAGCAGTGAGTCCCATGTCCATGCCAGCCGTGCGGACACACTCTGTGGTTAGGCTCTGGAGGGAGAGAGATCACGTCAAGTAACACTGTTGAACACAAATGTCCATCCACAATGTAATTCATAAAATGTGAGTTCCAGCCACGTGTTACTGGCCAGGACATCAGGGCAAACAATGTTTTATTTAATCAATCAGGCACGAGGGGGCGTAGTATACAGCCAATATATCACGGTTAAGAGGTGTTTTTAGGCACAACGCGTCGCCAAGTGTCTGGATACAAAGCTTAGTCGTGGTACATTGGCAATACATCACAAACCCCTCGGCTACATTTTTGCCATTATAAACTGGTTACCAACAGAATCAGAGCTGCAAGAAATCATGTGATGTCATACTCGTGGTAAATGTTTTCAGCCAATCAGCTTTCAGGATTAAAACACCTAGGAATGCTGATTGTCCAGAAACGGTGGTGCATGACGTTTATAAACCATTGGAGGGATCCCTGAAAGCAACCCTTAGTCATTTTACATGCCTCGGCCATTATACGTCACTTCTTCGAACCTTACGGCTTCAATAACCGAATCACCTTAAGCCAGTGAAAGTAACAAGTGAGTGGAATATTCAAATTGCCGGCATGGCTAAAAACCGTGTTGTTGAGAACTGGATCTTACTTATTCGCAGGTGACGGCTCAGGTTCCTTATGAAGCGACTCAGACTTTTCCGACCGTGCAGTTCGACGCCATCTTCCTCGCTTTTCGACCCATGCCAAGATATTAGTTCCTCCTCGCTACTCCGATAACGCCTGGGAAAGTATCTCTCCTCGCTACTCCGATAACGCCTGGGAAAGTATCTCTCCTCGCTACTCCAATAACGCTTAGGAAAGCGTATCTCCTCGCTACTCCGGTGACGCCTGGAAAAGTGTCTCTCCTTGCTATCCCGTTCAAGCAAAGAGATGAATCTCTGCTCGCCATCTTTCCCCAGTTTAATATCTTGCGGTTTCTTCGTTTCCTCAACTAATTTGGATTAAGACATGTTTACAAACACATGGTCAGTCTCAGAACTATGAAAACACAAAATATAATGAAATGACATATGACAAGACAACAAACCTTTAATATTCAAATTCGTCTGAGGTGGCGGATTATTTGCAGATTTAATGTCTGTATCTGAAAGACAACACAGAGACAGTTAGTTCAGATGACTCAACCTGGGTTTAACCACATTTGTGGTGTTGTTGCCCTCTACTGGATAGGCAGTGGTACTACATCTTGACATCTAGTGGACTTAATTTGACACTACTTCTATCAGGGCTATTCAACTCTTATCCTGCGAGGGCCGGAGCCTGCTGGTTTTCTGTTCTCACCATTTATTGCGCATTTGCATTTCGATGGAAAACGGTCTCTTCATTGTGATTCCTACATTGTGTTCCATTTTAGAGTGGTCCATTTTTTTCTTTTTGATGTACTTCATCAAATTACACTGCCACCTAGTGGCCAGAATAAATGATTGACAATAAAGTTATGGTTTTGGATACCAACACAGCAGGTTAGCGACACTCCCAAACGGTCTGTACCAAAAGTCAAGGTTGCTCAAAACATTCTTAGATGTTCTTGAACCAACTTTGAGGACTAATTCCTCCCAGTCACTGGGTATGTTGAGTAGCAGCTTGAAAAGTGTTGTATTTAAAAGACAGTCGCAGTGAACCTCAACCCACAACCCCTCCATGTTTCTCAGCTAGTCACTCAGTACCGATTCCTATCCCTTCAATTGAGTGTTCACAAAAACAAATGGAAGTACTTAAGATATACTAACCAAATATTGCACAGATACTGTATTCACAGAAAGTATATGTGCAGAATAAATAAGTGAAATATTTAAAGATGAGACCTCTTTCTGTTCAGGCACTGACAGGCACTCTCTAAAAGCAAAACACTGGTGTAAAGTGTGAACCTGTGGCATCGCCCAGAACAAAGACAACACTGGTGTATAGTGTGAACTAGTGTCTCCCTCGCCTGTGGCATCGCCCAGAACAAAGACAACACTGGTGTATAGTGTGAACTAGTGTCTCACTCACCTGTGGCATCCCCCAGAACAAAGACAACACTGGTGTATAGTGTGAACTAGTGTCTCCCTCACCTGTGGCATCGCCCAGAACAAAGACAACACTGGTGTAGTGTGAACTAGTGTCTCACTCACCTGTGGCATCTCCCAAAACAAAGACAACACTGGTGTATAGTGTGAACTAGTGTCTCCCTCACCTGTGGCATCGCCCAGAACAAAGACAACACTGGTGTATAGTGTGAACTAGTGTCTCACTCACCTGTGGCATCGCCCAGAACAAAGACAACACTGGTGTATAGTGTGAACTAGTGTCTCCCTCACCTGTGGCATCGCCCAGAACAACAACAACACTGGTGTATAGTGTGAACTAGTGTCTCCCTCACCTGTGGCATCGCCAAAAACAAAGACAACACTGGTGTATAGTGTGAACTATTGTCTCACTCACCTGTGGCATCGCCCAGAACAAAGACAACACTGGTGTATAGTGTGAACTAGTGTGTCTCTCACCTGTGGCATCGCCCAGAACAAAGACAACACTGAGCAGTAGAAGGATGGTCAACATCCCCATGGTGACAGTTTCCTAATTAGAAGAGAGAGATAAAAGAGAGAGACAGAGAGAGAGAGTGACAGACGGACATTGATAGATTCAGTAATTCAGGTGAGTGCCGTCTCTCCCCAATCTCCTCATTAGATTCGAACCCCCAGCCACTCCCTCGAATGTCTCAGAAATATGACATCACAGCTGATTCTTATACTAAACGCCTCAGAGATTCGCTGACCATGTGAGATGGCTGTGGTTGTACTGGAATACATTTAATCGCTGGTGGAACGGTGATACATTTAACCGCGCCAGATTGCCGGTGTTACTCCGGACCAGAGGAATGGTGAGGTGAATGGGTGCAGGTTTTGGACTTTGGTTGAGAAACACTGAGGAAAAAAATACTATTCTGGTGCCAAAACCAAACTATCATCTTTTTAACAATGTACACACATCCATCACAAAGGAACCAGTATGCTGCCCAACTGCTAACCTGCTCCCCATACTGCACACTAAACATGACCACTGCCTGGTCAGAAGTAGTGTACTACATAGGGAACAGGGTTCCAGCTGGGACACGGTTACACTATTAGATGAACAGATGTTGAACTCTCACCTTCTGAACTCTTCAGGTGCAGCTTTGCTTCTTCAGAGACCTTCAATTGTCTTTACCGGGTCTCTTTCTCCTGTGAGTTGAGTTCTAACGCTCGTTCCTCTCCTTTTTAAGGGCCGGTCCAGTCAGACCCCTCCCTGTCTCTCTTTGTCTCTCTCCATTCTCCTTTAACTGGATTTGGAGTTTCAATTCACTTCCTGAATTGACTGTGTAATGCGAATAATAAAGTTCCTTTTCTGTTTGTAATGATTACCAAAAGGTTTAGTGTATCAATTTTCTGTTATACACATTAATTTAAGTTTTCTGTTAATGACAGGTTTATGGTCACCAGTCGTAATGCTACATTTTATGGATTTAACTCACATCTGTTGATAGTGACTGACGCCACACAGGAGATACAACAATCGAGGACACGCTGATTATAAGTGGTTGTGTTGTTTTGAGGACACTGTGTGATTCCCTAGCATGTAGCAAAGTTTACTGCCTTTTGTTTTGGCTTCCTATAAAATCTTAATGTGTGTTGCTTATTGAGTGGTTAATTTAAAATAAAGATCTTGGAAATGTTTATTTCTGGGAAATTCTTTGAGAAAAATATATCCAAAATGTTCCTGACAATGTAATCAATACTTCCCAATTACCACTGAAATCTCATTAGTTTCAGTTTTATTTTACATTGGGCAAATACATGTTCACCAAACACCTGCTTTAAAAAAAGATATGTCATGAATATACACAAAAGTATATTATATGAGCCTACCAATGTATTGGTCTATGTTATTAGGCTGGAGTTTTATTTTCTAATAATTAGCTTTATCACCTGTGGTCATACTACAGTGTAATGGCTGGAGATAATGACCTGAATCATCTGTACTTCCCATCAGTATTTGTTCTAATGATTATCTAGATCAAAGTGTTTTATACGCTGGAACATACTGAACTGCGTCCAAAACGTATTTAGTCATGTCCCCTCTTCGTCAGGTCCCCTCTTCGTCATCCTTGGATTGATGATAGCTGACACTAACATTATTACTGCTTCCCCCACACTTCGTTTCACAGACATGATAAGATGAAAAGAAGATGGAGTCAGATGTCAAGACCCTAACAAGTCAGACTTCAAGACCCTGACCAGTCAGACTTCAAGACCCTAACAAGTCAGACTTCAAGACCCTGACGAGTCAGACATCAAGACCCTGACGAGTCAGACTTCAAGACCCTGACGAGTCAGACTTCAAGACCCTAATGAGTCAGACTTCAGGACCCTAATGAGTCAGACTTCAAGACCCTAATGAGTCAGACTTCAGGACCCTAACGAGTCAGACTTCATGACCCTAATGAGTCAGACTTCAAGACCCTAATGAGTCAGACTTCAGGACCCTAATGAGTCAGACTTCATGACCCTAATGAGTCAGACTTCATGACCCTAACCAGTCAGACATCAAGACCCTAACGAGTCAGACATCAAGACCCTAACGAGTCAGACTTCAAGACCCTAACGAGTCAGACATCAAGACCCTAACGAGTCAGACATCAAGACCCTGACCACCAGAGGCGTATCTAGGATCACTATACATTCGGGGCTTAGCCCCCCCCCCCGCCCCGCCCAGGACAGAAAGTACAGGGTTTTGAATGTACATGCGGAAAATGTTAATGTACACGCTAGCAGCATACACGTCTACATTGTTATAATGTGCGATCGGAATTATAGATGAATAGATCAGGGGATATTTCTTTATTATTATTTCTTTTGGTAAATTTGCAGCCCGTCTCATCTTGCATCTTTTCAGAAAATTGAAAAATAAACATAGATGCACTTCCTTGACCTCTTAATTACGAAAGCTAATTGATAAATTTTAAGTTCTTAGAAAAACACCGGTTGATTAATTAATATGTTGGAAAACAGTGAATGCACTGACTGGCTTTTAATTACTGCAAACAAGGAAATTAGTGATGCTTTTTACCTTTAACAATTCAGCTGATTTTTATTTTATTTTAAACAAACAGTGGTTTATTTGAACCTGGTCATTCAGGTAAAGTAGCTTCTTTTCATCTCCACATGACTCAGTGGAACATTTGTGAAATGTTAATTAAACATACATACATATACACATATATATATATATATATATATATATATATATACATATACACATATATATATATACATGAATCAGTAATAGAATATACTGTATTATATATATATAATATATATATATATATATATATATAATACAGTATATTCTATTACTGATTCATGTAAAGAAACCAACTGGGGCAGAACTGTTCACTACTCCCCTTATCCCAGATATATTAATTCACGTTTTTGATCAGATTTCTTTTTGGTGGCTTCCCCTGGGCTTTATGCTACATACATAACTATGTAAGTAATATTATTCATTCATACATCAGCAATTTCATTTATTTCAATGTCAGTAAGCAGACTTCAATATTCTTAATTGAAGTCATTTTAGAGCTTAAACACACACGAAATCAATTATACAATGCTTTAGCCTTCTAGCATAAACCAGTATAGGTCAGTTTGTCACCACAACTAAAAACAAAACCATAAAACTCCCAGAACATTACCATGACTACAACTATTTTACAACTTTAAAAACTCCACTACTAATAAGCACAACAGATTTACTTCAGTAATTATGTTTTATTTGTATTTACATTCATTTTGCCCTTCTACAAAAAATCCCATGACAATTCTCCGGGGATCTTGTAGAAATGGCCACTGAACAACAAGACATTTTGCAGACTGTCGACAAGACAACTAAACAATAGGTAATATTGCAACATGTAGCGTTATTGATAATAATCCAGATATTATTGGAATTATTATTGGTAATAATCTAGATAATATTGGGATTATTATTGATAATATTGTAGGAGCAACTGTAAGTCTCTTCAAAACTGGAAATCACAGCTTTCTGGAACACAGGAAAGGGAACTCGTACCAGCAGGGGGCATCATTCTGGCCGCGGTCAGCTGTTAGAGAACGAAACGCAGACATGAAAATGACAGATCAAAAATGTTACTCCACTGTGAATACATATTTAAATGATGCTGTTTACAACAATAACAATGAAAACATACATATACATACATATATACATACAACTCCGGAAAAAATTAAGAGACCACTGCAACTTTGTATTTTTTTTGGTTTTTAAGAGACCACTGCAAATTGAACCCTTCTGTTCCTCACTCAAAACTTTCCTTTTCAACTTTTTTGGAAAAGAAAGAAAAAGGTGCAGTGGTCTCTTAATTTTTTCCGTAGCTGTATATATATTATTTTTGAAAAGGCATAATTCCAAATGGGGTTCTGATGTAATATGAGGGTTTGTTGACTTGAATTGTTTGCTTATATGCTTTAAACACATTTTCATAATGCACTGCAATCAGTAAAACAATAGCGATTAGCAGGATAAACTAAAACTAAGAGCACAAAAAGAGTTAAAATGAAGCCACATTTAAAATCCTCGTCTTCAGAATGTATTTTACGACTATCAGAGGTTTGAGACAATGTGAGAGAGGCAGATTGTACCTCCATAGTTCATTTCCATGCAGTGCTCCTGGCCTTTGTAGTTAGAAGGTTGTTCTTCACTCCACTTGTGGTATTTAAACCTGGACCCGTCACTCCACAGCCAAAGACCCTCCTGGAGACACAGAAGGATCATCAGAGACTCAAACACTGTAGTTATAGACAGAGAAAAGTCTTTAAAACAAAACAAGGCAGACAGAGCATCTCACCTGGATGGCATCGTTAGCTCCGACCCAGGTTCGCTGGTCTTTCTTGGCGCTCTTCTCAATGACAGACAGCAGGAAACGATACTGGTGAGGGCCGTGTACTGAAGCCAGATTGCCCCCCAGGATGAGGCAGTTCCTCTGGGGGGGGAGACAGACGGAATGAGTCTGACCCGGAATAAAAGCAGAGTTTTAAATTAGCCAGAATTTTCTGGCAATTTCCAGTTACCTCAGCATCAGGCCAAGATGTTTTGAATGGGACGTAGACATAGCACTTTGGCCCGTGTGCATGCCAGCCTGTCGGACAGGGCTTGGGGGATGACTCTGGGCGGTGGAAAAGGTCACATACCATTAACATTAAATAACAGTATGAAATGGTTGGCTCCAATCAGACAATATGATTGGTTAACAGTATGAAATGGTTAGCTCCAATCAGACAATATGATTGGTTAACAGTATGAAATGGTTTGCTCCAATCAGACAATATGATTGGTTAACAGCATGAAATGGTTAGCTCCAATCAGACAATATGATTGGTTAACAGTGTATTCCAGCTGGGATTGGGAGAGAAGTATTGAGACGTTTTACCGGACGGCAGGTTGTTCAGAAGGTTTTCGATAATACGTTTTCCGTTATTCTGAGGAGACATTTCTTTCTTCTCGTTCATCCGATCACGCCGAGAAATGGGTTTTTCCTCAGAACTCCAATCATGTCCAGGTTTCATTGGCGATTGGTATTTTGTGTCATGCACAGGCCTCTGGGGTGGAAGGGGTTTTGTCTCAGATCTCACGGGGAAAACGGGTTTGGTGTCAAGTCTCTGAGGAGGAATGTATGGTGTGTCGTGTCTCTGAGGAGGAAGGTATTTTGTGTCGTGTCTCTGAGGAGGAAGGTATTTTGTGTCGTGTCTCTGAGGAGGAAGGTATTTTGTGTCGTGTCTCTGAGGAGGAAGGTATTTTGTGTCGTGTTTCTGAGGAGGAAGGTGTTTTTGGGGATACGTGGGTCTCCCAGGGGATACGGGTTGTGTGGAGGGGCGAAGGGGTTTCAGGGGAGGACTGGCCATCCGGTCATCATCATCATCATCATCATCTTCATCATTATCATCCACATCATCGTCAACCTCCTCATGAGAGTATGCTATAACAAAAGAGGGATGAAGAAAACACTCTGAAAAGAAAATATCAAATCACACTTTAGCAAATTCAGTTAATGGTGACAAGCCACTTAAGTAATCTAGTTGTCACAAAGACTGCAGGTAGGTCATTGCAAATTTAATTTTACGGGATGGCAGGTTGCTCATCAGTTCCTCCATGAAGCGTTTTTCGTCGTTACGATGAGACATGTATTCCTCCTCATTACTCCGGTCATGCAGAGAAACAAGTGTTTCATCGCTACTGGGATCGATCCAGGAAATGACTTTCTCCTCGTTACTCGAGTCCACTGTTACACAGAAGAGCAAACAATGAACACACACACACACATGCTGTCTAAAAAGACCTGGTCAGTTTCAACAACTATGAAACCCCATTTTTGCTAATTCTGTGGTAGCCACAACCAGCTACCTGGGATCGGTGGCCGTCAGACCAGAACCTGAACCGTTATGCCTCCTCCAGGACGCTTGGTGTTGTGTTAGGCTTGAATATGATAAAATTACATTTGATGGGTTTGAACATCAAACCAAACCTTTCAGCAAAGTCCAATCGTTTATATCACGCCAATCATGACGGTTATGGCCGAAATGACGGTTGTGACGGTTATGGCGGTTAAGACGATCATGGCGTTCATGGCGACCAAGGCGATCGTGGCGATCATTCCATCCTGTGATAGTAGAATGGTGTCCCTCTTTTTTCATAGAACCTGGATGAAACACACATGCAGATTTATTTACAGACTCAACCAGGATTCAACCTGTTTTAGGGTGGACATCGCTATCGAGGGTTTCCACTATTTTAAACTAGTCTACTGGGTGAGGATTCTAATGGATCAGTCAGCAATCAGAGGCCAGCTTGACAAAAGCACTGTATCTTCCTGGATTCATTGTGTCTGTTCTAGTCATTACATTTCTATTCATTTAACTCAAATAAAATGTTAAATCCAGGCCTTCTTTAAATGAATCAATTATTGTTGCCCTCTATTGGCCACAATGAAGAATTAAATCAGATTCGGAACCTGGACTCAGACTGCAGGTGGTGGTAAACGACTGTGTTTTACTTTTCTCTTGTTTTTACAAAAAATGTAATGTAAAATGGAGATGGCCTTAATACAGCCACAAAGTATGTAACAAATCTACCATAATAGTACAGGTACAAAAACGAGTCCTCTCTCCATCTCTATGTTGGCACATCATTAAACACTTCTGCTGGGCATCATCTCTTTAGGTGCACTGAACTCAGGTGTAACGTGACTTATGTCTCCCTTACGTGCATCAGCCAGAACCAAGGGAGCGCTGAGCAGTAGAAGGATGGTCAACATCCCCATGGTGACAGTATCCTGACAGAAACTGACATTGTGAGAAAGAGACGGAAAATATAGAGAGACAGAGGCAGAGATGGAAAATATAGAGACAGAGAGAGTGAGAGAGACAAAGATGGAAAATATAGAGAGACAGAGAGAGTGAGACAGATGGAAAATATAGAGATAGAGTGAGAGAGAGATGGACAATTAGAGAGACAGAGATAATATACTAGATTCAACTATTGAACAGCTTAGTGATTCGTTGACTCATGTGAATTAGGTGTCCCAGAGAGCTAGCCAAGAAAAAGAAAATGCATGGTTCCCAAATTCTAAACATTGTACAAAAGCCCTCAATGTGCAAATTCTTGGGTAGTACATAAAAAAATTATTATAATCATAGAAACAAAAATTGCTAAAATGTTTTAGGTAAATATTGTAAATATATAAAGCTGCTTCTCTTTTATAATGAACCTGCAGAATCATTCATCATATTTATCAGTAAGGACAGTCATTTACAAAAATAAAAATATATTGTAAATGTTGTTTATTCTAATTAAAATGTTTACCATTACAGACAGTTACACCTTACCATACAGCATGT
>JACXGI010020126.1:0-11415 GCA_016801175.1 Esox masquinongy | reverse complement strand
AAGAGCATTGAAGATGGGTCGTGGCTGGGTCTTCCAGCATGACAACGACCCGAAACACACAGCCAGGGCAACTAAGGAGTGGCTCCGTAAGAAGCATCTCAAGGTCCTGGAGTGGCCTAGCCAGTCTCCAGACCTGAACCCAATAGAAAATCTTTGGAGGGAGCTGAAAGTCCGTATTGCCCAGCGACAGCCCCGAAACTTGAAGGATCTGGAGAAGGTCTGTATGGAGGAGTGGGCCAAAATCCCTGCTGCAGTGTGTGCAAACCTGGTCAAGATCTACAGGAAACGTATGATCTCTGTAATTGCAAACAAAGGTTTCTGTACAAAATATTAAGTTCTGCTTTTCTGATGTATCAAATACTTATGTCATGCAATAAAATGCAAATTAATTATTTAAAAATCATACAATGTGATTTTCTGGATTTTTGTTTTAGATTCCGTCTCTCACAGTTGAAGTGTACCTATGATAAAAATGACAGACCTCTACATGCTTTGTAAGTAGGAAAACCTGCAAAATCAGCAGTGTATCAAATACTTGTTCTCCCCACTGTATTTCTGTCACATTATTTTTTGTTTAATACAGTTGTGTATTTCCCAAAAGCGTTTACAGTACTGAAGAAATAATTTAATTTGAAATATCTATTGAGAATTGTTTTAGTAGTCCCAAATAAAAAAATGTTGAGTATCTAATTCCCTAGCTTTTTTGTTAAGATATTGTACCCAAATTGTAATTTCATTAAACATAAGTTGATCAAAATTTGGGAGGTTTTGGCCAACTTAAATTTGAGTAAACAAAAAAAGCTCTGGAACTACTGAAAATTGTTCAAACACCTTGTTTTTGTTGTTTTCATACAGCACTTAGCAGTCTTGCCTAACAGCTTGACTTTGGTCTCATCAGACCAGATAATCTTCTCCTCATACTCTCAAAGTTCTTTAGATGCCGTTTAGCAAACTCCAGATGGCATGTCATATGCCTTTTACTCAGGACTGGTTTCCATCTAGCTGTAAAGTTTAACTACTCTAAGATACATTACTCTGCCATAAAGGCGTGATTGATGAAGTGCTGCAGACCACGACACGTCTTGACCTGTTACATAGTTTGTTAGGACGGCCAGCTAGAGGAAGACTCATGATGGTTCTGTGCTTCTGGGAACTTTCAATGCTTTAAACATTTATTTATAACCTTCCCCAGATATACAGTGGATATAAAAAGTCTACACACCCCTGTTAAAATGCCAGGTTCATGTGATGTAAAAGAATGAGACAAAGATAAATCATGTCAGAACTTTTTCCACCTTTAATGTGACCTATAACGTGAACAATTCAATTGAAAAACAAACTGAAAACTTTGAGGGGGAAAAATAAAAAACTCACAATAACCTGGTTGCATAAGTGTGCACACCCTCAAACTAATACTTTGTTGAAGCACCTTTTGATTTTATTACAGCACTCAGTCTTTTTGGGTAGGGGTCTATTAGCATGGCACATCTTGACGTTGCAATATTTGCCCACTCTTCTTTGCAAAAGCGCACCAAATCTGTCAGATTGCGAGGACATCTCCTGTGCACAGCTCTCTTCAGATCACCCCACAGATGTTCAGTTGGATTCAGGTCTGGGCTCTGGCTGGGCCATTCCAAAACGTTAATCTTCTTCTGGTGAAGCCATGCTTTTGTGGATTTGGATGTGTGCTTTGCGTCATTGTCGTGCTGAAAGGTGAACTTCCTCTTCATCTTCAGCTTTCTAACAGACGCCTGAAGGTTTTGTGCCAAAATTGCCTGGTATTTGGAACTGTCCATAATTCCCTCCACCCTGACTAAGGCCCCGGTTCCAGCTGAAGCAAAACAGCCCCAAAGCATGATGCTGCCACCACCATGCGTCACTGTGGGTATGGTGTTCTTTGGGTGATGTGTAGTGTTGTTTTTCCGCCAAACATACCTTTTGGAATTATGGCCAAAAGGTTCAACCTTGGTTTCATCAAACCATAACACATTTTCCCACGTGCTTTTGGGGGACTTGATGTTTGTTTTTGCAAACTTCAGCTGGGCTTGGATGTTTTTCTTTGTAAGCCGGGCTTGGATGTTTTTCTTTCCGTCTTGCAACCCTACCCCATCGCCCATTCATATGAAGAATACGGGAGATTGTTGTCACATGTAGCACACAGCCAGTACTTGCCAGAAATTCCTGCAGTTCCTTTAATGTTGTTGTAGGCCTCTTGGAAGCCTCCCTGACCAGTTTTCTTCTTGTCTTTTCATCAATTTTGGAGGGATGTCCAGTTCTTGGTAATGTCTCTGTTGTGCCATATTTTCTCCACTTGATGATGACTGTCTTCACTGTGTTCCATGATATATCTAATGCTTTGGAAATTCTTTTGTACCCTTCTCCTGACTGATATCTTTCAACAATGAGATCCCTGTGATGCTTTGGAAGCTTTCTGTGGACCATGGCTTTTGCTCTGAGATGCAACTAAGAAAATGTCAGGAAAATCCTACTAGGACAGCTGAACTTTATTTGTGATTAATCAGAGTCACTTTAAATGATGGCAGGTGTGTAATGACTTCTATTTAACATGAGTTTGAATGTGATTGGTTAATTCTGAACACAGCCACATCCCCAGTTATAACAGGATGTGCACACTTATGCAACCAGGTTATTGTAAGGTTTTTATTGATAATTTTTCCCCCTCGAACATTTCAGTTTGTTTTTCAATTGAATTGTTCACATTATAGGTCACATTAAAAGCGGAAAAAGTTCTGACATGATTTATCTTTGTCTCATTCTTTTACATCACAAAAACCTGGCATTTTCACAGGGGTGTGTAGACTTTTTATATCCACAGGGGTGTGTAGACTTTTTGTAAGCCTCAATGCAATTTCAATGGTCTACACCACAGAGTTCCTTGGACGTCTTTGCTTGGTTTTTGCTCTGACATGCACTGAAGAGTGGGACCTTATATAGAGAGGTGTGTGCCTTTCTAAATCATGTCCAATCAAGAGAAATTGCCACTGGTGAACTCTTGAGTTCTTGAGACATCTCAAGGATGATCAAAGGTCACACAATGCATCTGCGATCAATTTGCAGTGTTATTGCAACAGATCTGTATACATATGGACATTAAATAATTTTCAATAAATTGGCACACATTTCCCAAAAATCTTCTTTTCAGTTTCTCATTATGGGGTATTGTTTGTAGATTGATTGCAAAAATGAAATGTAATCAATTATGAATTAGGTCTATAACACAACAAAATGTAGAGAAAGTAAATGGGTCTGAATACTTTTCAAAGGCACTGTATGTATATATAATAGAGAGAGAGCGACAGAGAACAACACTTGATATAATTAGTTAATAAACATCCTGTCCTTTCACTAACTAAAAACCTCAACTAGCCGGGAAAGCCAAATGACAGAAGGGGCAGGGCTAACATTGGCTGCCAAAAAGAGTCCAATATCAAAATGGAGGAGGAACATGTATAACAAGGGGGCTCCATACGTTATTAAACCAATAATTTCTTTCATAGGAGATTTTTAGATCCAAGTTCTGTGTTTGGTGAAGGCTTACACCACCTCTGCATTTTAATAACTGTAGATATCTATGGCACAAGTTGACTTCTTATCAATATTTTGAGCGAATTAATGCCATTATGTTCACAAATGTCACCTTGTCCTGAGATTTACACAGTTAACAAAAAGCAAAACCCTGAATGGTAAAATCCAATAAGAACATTTTCCTGCTTGGTTTTATGTTGACTAGGGGCGTGGCTATCAGGATCATTTCTAAACTATCAACATACCTTTTGTGAGTAAGGGAACATCAGAATCACAATTATAAGCACTCAAAATGAGGGAGCAATAACACACAGGTGAAGTATCAATTTTGCCATAATTTAAAACGTACATCCGAGTTTTCGATCATAAGTATATCCGATTACATGTAAAAACAGATCATGGATATGAGTATGACGAGATCTCCACACCCCTAGCATCGACTATTACTCTCTGGTTGACCAACATAATAATAGTCATGGCATCCAGTGTCAATTCCAGTGCTCATGAACCATTTGCTGGTTGGCAAGCTAGTAGATGGTACTTTTCTCTCCAAGCAGGCACAACAGTGGAAAAATTTAAGGAACAGGTGTAACGAGGCAAAACATTTCTCACTGTTTCCAGACTGTATGCTTGCTAATAAACATAACAACAAATTAATTGTTCTTCCATGACCCCATTCTTGCACATAATCCTGAATGTTTGAGTGCACAGACATGCAGGGCACAGCAGCAGAGGATGGCAGTGCTTTGGCCCATTACATCAACTTAGTGGGACAGTTTCTCAGACAGACACAAACCTGGTCTTGGGCGAAAAAATGTGGCTCAATAGAGATTCCATTGTGCATGCTTTTCAGCCTTGGCATAGACATACTGTAATCTGTGTCAGTGAAACTGGCCTCTTATGTACTATGCATTCAAAACCAGACTTAACCAAAGAAGGTTAACCTAGTGATTCAAATTTCATCGAGGGCAATGGAAACTTAAAACAAAGGCTGTAGAGGGATGATATTGTGCTGAGGTGGAAAGACAGGAGAGAACATGCGCGTCAGGGGGTGAAAAGACATAGTCATAGGGTACAATCCAGGTCGCGCCATGAGCGACATTGGGGCTGAGTAAATATAGGGCTGGGGACATGGTGGGCAGACCTTTGCTCCCAGAGGCAGATGAGTGAAAGGGAGGATAGGAGTCATGAGCTGGTGCTGTGAATGATTGAAGTCTGTGTGACGCTGGAGGACCGTCTGACGGATGGTGATAGTGGTGGATATGGGTGGAGGGAGGTGTACTGGGTGCAGTGCTATGGGGGAGGACACGTGAACGTGTGGGCTTGCTCGGACCAGTTTTGATTTGCCAAGAAAGGCTTGATGGTGTACAGCCTTTCTGTGGGCTTGGAGACGTTGGAGGCAATGCTTCTCCGCTCTGTCTTTGAGGAGCTGAAAGAGGGACACATTCTGTCTTTCTAATGTGGATCTGTAGCAGTCCTTTGTGTTGAATGGGTTCTTTTCTAATTCTGTGCAAGTAGCGTTAAATGTCTCTGTCATTTTGGCATTGCCAAACACTTCACAGGAGCTCTCGCTCTCACCATGTAAGCTGGGGTGATCTGGATTCATCGTAGGCTTACATCCGAGACTAACATTGGAGCCCTTGGCACCAGAACAAAAAACATCCCTGTTAAGATCTGACCCATTGATCTGGCCTATGCAGTTGGATCTGCCATTTACATTGTCAATACTCTTAAGACCACCAGGGTTCAGTCTATCCTCAGGTCCGAGGAAGTCAGAGCCGTTGCATGGGTGAAGGTCATCTGCTGCTCCGCTCTGCTCATTTCTCTTTCCACGGTTCACGTCAGCCACTGAAATTTGATGATCTCCACACGTCCTTCTCCGCCTTTTCCGCCTCTTACTTCTCTTATTAAAGAAAGGGTTCACACAAGTGCTAACTACAATTCGGTCATCCATAGTTCTCTTTCGACATCTACTGCCGACCTGTACTAGTGCTGATTCAGGGAGTGACTGGTCATGTAGAAGCGTGGGACCTCTGTTATTCTGCAGGTCTGGGCTTGTGATGGCGAAAGGCAGACCAGTCCGAAGTGATTCAAAAATGAGTGGTGTGTATTCTGTAGCGTTCAAGTGTTCAGAAAGTTGATGATGCTTATTACCCTTGTTGATCTGTACGATTTGTCCTAGACCCCGGAGAGCCTCATCAGAGTGGGACAGATTTACTGCTGGGCGGTTCGCACACTCTGCCACGGCCTGCCTCACACTCACAACACCTGCTGTGTCTTTGTTAGTTGCAATTCTCCCCTTGTTGTTCTCAACTGTGGGTGATTGCGTGGGCTTATCTGGCTGAAATTGTTGTGCATTGTTAGCTCTAATTTGTTCATCAAGTCTTTCACGATGATTGGGAAGTGTCAGGCAATTACCAAGTTTTTCTGTTGTCCCTCCATGTCTCTCTCTCCCCCGGTTAGTTGTTCCTCTGTGCCCCAGCCTTCTTCTCCTTCTCTGGCTTCTGTTAAAACACCTATGTGTGTCCACAGACAGAGATGTGTGTGTCAGGCTTTTGGATGCCAACTGTGCTGAATAATTGCAACACAGCTCATCCTTTCTGATGAGCTCATTTCTCAGTTCCTTACAGTCTTGACCTTTAGGCCTCTCACAGCACTCCTGAACAAAGCTACACTCTGGGCTCACCAAACTCCTATGTAACAAACATTTTTCCAAGGTTTTTTCATCAATGCCAGGCTTCATGGCTAGTTCAGCTGATTTCTTTAACTGATCTCTCTCTACCACTTTGCATCCAACGCTTTTAGTGGAGGCCCTGAAGTCAAAGTGGAGGGGATTGCAGCTGTAGGAAATAGATGGACTTGTCTTGGTCAGTGACAACATCTCAGAAGGCCACTGGAGCACTGTTCTCCCATCTTTACTTAGTACAGGGCAGAAAGGTTTACATGGCATTGATCTCAATTGCTCACCTTCTAACACACTTAGATCTTTGTCCACTCTTTGAGTGTAAATTGCTTCATTAATTTGATCAGTGCAGTTTGACAATGAGAGTTCTCCCTTATGGGAGACATCTGCTAGGATCATTTTGTCAGTCTCAGTCCCCTGTCTCTGTTGACCCTCAGGTTCTACTCTTTCAGCAGGGTTGACATTTAGACTTCCCTGAACTCTGTCCAGTCCACAACCCTCTAATGTGTTTGAATGGGAATGAAACACAGAGGTCTGTGCAGAGGGAAGTGGCACATTCTCAGAGTAAACGAGGATTGCGCACAAATCAGCCGGGGGTATTGAGCTGTCTGATCTTGATGGTGCATCGGTTAACCCTTGACCCTGTGAGTCTGAAATGTGACTTCCACCCTCGTTATGCTGAGCCTTCTTGCTAGGAGAGTCAAGGCCAACAGGAGGCATGGGGGAGTTGGGCTGCACAGGCAGCACACTCAGTCTCTGTTTACAAGCTTGCCTGTTCGACCCCTCCTCCACGTCCTCCCAGAATACTGCCGCCGAAGACTCCAGCTTCACAGAGGCCTTTTTAGGAAAGGAGAAGGAAAACATTTTTTTTTTATCACACTTTCCCACCCCACTGTTCGTATTCTGTTGGGCCTGAATGCGGCTGGTGTTATCCGTAACTGTGTCTAAGGTGATGCTTGGGCACGTTGCACGTACAGGGGTGCAGGTAGGTGCTCGGCTGCTGGCTCTGTCACCATGAACTCCTCTGTAGCCAACCTCCACAGCAACAGTGGTGGATCGGAACATTGGGCCGCTCCCAGGGGCGCTGCACAGAAAGGAATTAACATTTAAACCCATATGAGAAAAAAGGCATCCAACATAAAATGTAGATTTTTTTTTTACTTATTATTTAAAGTAATTAGAAACTTAATTATTTAATTTAAGGATTTACTGATGAAGATAATATAGGGACAAAATATGCTTTTCCTCTCACCATTTGACCTCCCGCCTCTGTTCAGCCAGCTCATGCAAACGTTGTAGTGCTCTTTCTTGCTTTCTTCCATCCTTCTTAGATTTGGAGGCCACGTTCCGGGCAAACTCCCGCTGCTTCAGCTCTTTCAATCTCTGGCAGAGAGAACGGATATCACCTGACTTATTATCTACTGTACTGACTCAGCCATTAAGGAGCTTACTCTAGCCAAACTAATTGAATTAAGTGATAATACTCTTTCAGAGAGGATTATTTATTTAATGAAAATATCCAATCTTAAGTCTTTGGAACACAGTGAAAGCTAAATATCTCTATGGAGAATGTTTAAAACTGTACAAGATCACAAAGCCACCCATAGTGCTATAAATCTGTGGTGACGTGTTGAAAGAATGGCCACTGTATTGATGTTATGCCAAACACTACTTGGTAATTCCGGTTGTCTGACCTTATCCACATTCAATTTTGTTCAATATACTCACACTTATTGTACACGTTTCTGGTTCAGTAAAGGCAATATCTACAATGACTAAATTGCTGGGATTGGTCGGTCTATTGACACTATTTGTTCATTATGAATATCATATGACACAATGCACATTATCACAGTGTGTTTAATTAAAGATTTAATCTTATATCCAGATAAATATTAGTAGTACAATTAATTTATCTAAAATAGTTGTATCACAATCAAGGATGTAGAGGACCATAAAAAACAAATGCACATGATGCACATTTTGTAATTAATTGCTTAATTGCATATAACAGATAACAATAGCATGAAAGACAAGCAAATGTATCAGCATCCCACAAACGTAATAAACTACAAACGTAATACAAATCTGAAGATTTTAATGTAGTCATCTCACTAACATCTAAAGCAGTTGCCTACCACAAATGTAATACGTCATAACTATTACATTTGCCAGCATTTGTTATGTTTCCGGGAAGGTGAAAATCTTCAGCTTTCAAAATTGTAATACCTTCCAACAAATGTAATATATCACTAATATAATCAAAATCTACAGCTTATAGAAGTTTCTAACTCGAAATGTCTTTAACAGCCAATTACATTTTCTTCCCACATATTCTTGTCCTGTAGGTTCTTGCCTGTTCAGACTGATCAAGTGTTGTTGCAATTAAACCCAATCATATTAATTCCATATTTATTCCAGGTTTTATTACACAGCCAACTGTTACAAAAAATCTCTGGAGAGGCAAAAACAGTATCATATCACTCTAGCAATAAAAGATTTCCAACCAATCACAGTAACCCTATACAAAGGTTTCAGTACAAACTCACCTGCTATACAATTAAATTATGCACAAGAATATAATATTCATTGTCAGTAACAGCTGGATTTTATTTATCCTCAATACAGGGATACTCCACCCAGAACATGATTTTACCTCATTTCCATTCCTGTTTGGAGCCAGTAAACTCATTTTTTAGAATTTATTTTCTTCATAAAGATATATTTAACTTCTACATGCTAACTTTTTATAATATTAAAAAGTTAGCATATATATATAATATAATATATATGACCACTGGCCGGTGAAGTGAATAACACTGATAATCTCATTATCATGGCACCTGTCAGTGGGTGGGATATATTAGGCAGCAAGTGAACATTTGGTCCTCAGAGTTGATGTGTTAGAAGCAAGAAAAATGGGCAAGCATATGGATCTGAGTGACTTTGACAAAGACTAAATTGTGATGGCTAGATGGGTCAGAGCATCTCCAAAACTGCAGCCCTTGTGGGGACTTCCCAGTCTGCAGAGGTCAGTACTTATCAAAAGTGGTCCAAGGAAGGAAAAGCGGTGAGCCGGCAACAGGATCATGGGCGGTCAAGGCTCATTAATGCACGTGGGGAGCGAAGGCTGGACTGTGTGGTCCGATCCAACAGACAAGATACTGTAGCTCAAATTGCTGAACAAGTTAATGCTGGTTCTTATAGAAAGGTGTCAGAACACAGTGCATCGCAGTTTGTTGCGTATGGGGCTGCGTAGACACAGACCAGTCAGGATGCCCATCAGTACTGTACACAGAAATTCCGAGGGGCATGTGCTGAATCTAAAAAAGTGGGCGGAGTTGTCAGCTCACATGGATGGGTGATGTGTTGGAGTGACGCAAGTAAAAATGACGGATGACGCATGCCCATTGGTGTGCATGACGTACATCGCCAGGGCGGACGGGCACATGTCAACTGGAAAGGGCACTCGGTAGAAAAAGGGGCATATGCTCTGCACAGGTTGAGCCTTACCTGTCCACGTGTCTGGTGCCCATGCTGACCCCTGTCCACTGACGAATGAGCCTACAATGGGCACGTGAGCCTCAGAACTGGACCACGGAGCAATGGAAGAAGGTGGCCTGGTCTGATGAATCACGTTTTCTTTAACATCATGTGGATGGCTGGGTGCGTGTGCGTCGCTTACCTGGAGAACACATGGCACCAGGATGCACTATGGGAAGAAGGCAAGCCGCCAGAGGCAGTGTGATGCTTTTGGCAATGTTCTGCTGAGAATCCTTTGGTCCTGCAATTCATGTGGATGTTACTTTGACACGTACCACCTACCTAAGCATTGTTGCAGACTATGTGCACCCTTTCATGGCAACGGTATTCCCTGATGGCATTGGCCTCTATCAGCAGGATAATGTGCCCTACTACAAAGCAAAAATGGTTCAGGAATGGTTTGAGGAACACAACGAGTTCAAGGTTTTGACTTGGCCTCCAAATTCCCCAGATCTCAATCCAATCGAGCATCTGTGGGATGTGCTGTACAAACAGGTCCGATCCATGGAGGCCCCACCTCGCAACTTACAGGACTTAAAGGATCTGCTGCTAACGTCTTAGTGCCAGATACCACAGCACACCTTCAGAGGTCTAGTGGAGTCCATCCCTCGACGGGTCAGGGCTGTTTTGGTGGCAAAAGGTAGACCTACACAATATTAGGCAGGTGGTCATAATGTTATGGCTGATCGGTGTAATCTTCAATATTTAGAAAGAATCGTTGATTCTAAAAACTCTGGATGAGTTTACTGGATCCAAAAGAGATTGAAAATGAACCACAGTTCTGACCAGCTTCTACAGTTTCATAACACTGATAACTATTGATTTTTGTCTATATCGATATGTTCAGGCAATGGATATCTCACATAGATCCAGGGAAGGTGTCTTTTAGGTAGTTCTCTGAACAGTGTCGTTGTCGCTCACCTGTGTCACTTGCTGTAAGGACATGGTGTTAGTGATTGTAACTGTAACTGTAGCTCCTCATTTTATAGCTATCAATCTGAATGCCCTATCACTGCTAAATGGAGGACATCAATTAAGCAAGGGATTACATACACTTCACAGTTATACAGTTGACTGTATACAGTCACCATCGCAAAATAAACCCAAAGGGTGATTAAGACCCGGACAAGAAACAGAGGAAATTACACTTTCAGATGAAATATTGATAGTGAATTGAAAATTAGCAATTAGCAAATGTGACAGGCAAACAGTGAATGCAAACAGTAGTGGTTTATAGCCTAAAATCCACAGTCCACAGAATTGAGAAATAAAAGACAGTTAACTTGATTGACCAATTTCCCAAACGGAAAACTCATGCAAAAAATATATGCACATACAGGTGCTGGTCATAAAATTAGAATATCATCAAAAAGTTAATTTATTTCAGTAATTCCATTCAAAAAGTGAAACTTGTATAATGTATACATTCATTCCACACAGACTAATATATTTCAAGTGTTTATTTCTTTTAATTTTGATGATTATAACTGACAACCAATGAAAACCCCAAATTCAGTATCTCAGAAAATTAGAATATTGTGAAAAGGTTCAATATTGAAGACACCTGGTGCCACACTCTAATCAGCTAATTAACCCAAAACACCTGCAAAGGCCTTTAAATGGTCTCTCAGTCTAGTTCTGTA
>JACXGI010020125.1:0-11378 GCA_016801175.1 Esox masquinongy | reverse complement strand
GAGAGAGTGTGTATATTTTTTGTTAATATATGAAATGGTGTGAGTGCCTATTAAGAGACAAATGTAAACGTTTAAATGTGCTGGCGCCTGGGTTGGGGTCCGCATCAAACTGAAGCTACTTCGTTCAGCCTTTAAATGTATGTATTCAGAAATTGTAAAATCATTCCATCGGAGTGTAAGTTGTCCATGACTGATGATGCTGAAGCCTACCTGGCTGTTCCAGTCTGACTGCTCCTGAAGGGCGGACCACGCCAGCTGAGCCGCCTGCTGTTTGGCATCCTTGGCCGTCTTACCCAAACCAGCTGGGTACTCTCTCTTGTCAACCACAACTTTATACACAAATCTGAGTGGGGAGAAAACAGGTCATGTTTAATGAGTTGACATTCCCTCACAGTATGTTCATCTTTCTTATAGTATCGATCTGTGTCTGTAGAATTATTTAAAAAAAAGGTTTATTTTCCTAGCAGCAGGGAGTGCAGGAGTGGGGTATTTAAAGGATAACTTGGTATGGTTGTTTTACTCAGATAAAAGAGGAATGAACTAACTGAAGGTTGCTCCGGCTAAGAGGGTTTGCTAAAAGACCAATACATAAAATAGAGACAATGTGTGGACTTACTGAGGGTCGTGTGATGGTCCGCGTCTCTCCACTAGCTGGAAGTCATGGAAGAGTCTGGTTTTCTGGCAGTAGTGGTTGAGAATCCCAATGAAGTTGGAAGTTGGTGAAATTAAACTGCGTTGTTTTGGCACAGGGCTCATACTCATGTTTTCAACACTGTTACTGGAAAAACAGAACAACAAAACAACATTTATGCTAGGCTGACAGATATGTCTTAATTTGAGGACTACATCTACATCCTGAAGGCTTGGCTATAACCCGGACGTCCTGAAGACCATAGGCGTGTTCACACTGCACCTTAGCCTAGGGCTAAGAGCTTTCTAAGCCCTGGGCTAAGGGCCTCCTAAGCCCAGGGCTAAGCAAGTGTTCACACTTGCATATTTTGAAGTGGGCTAGCACCACCCTTACACCGACTTTTCTGGGCTAGCCCAAGAAACACGGTGCCAAAATAACTAGTGTGAAACGGGGTCAAGAATAAAACCATAGAACGTTTATTGTCCAATCACAAAACCTGCCCTTTCACTTAAATTTACATACGCTTGTGATGCGCGTTGCTACTAACAGCTGCGTCTGGTTTGGTCCTTTAACTCTGCAAACTTCTGTCGTTTCATTATACCCGCCAAATCTTAGCGAAGTAGTTATTGCAGCTTTCTTTGGATGGAAATCAGGCAAATAAGTCGAAAGAATGAAGGTTGACTAACGTTTTTCTCTTTCTTTGCATAATTTTAGCCAAGTTTTCCAAGAAAATACCGACAGGGTGGGCATCTTGATCAACCAATGTCAAGTCGTTAATTAAATCGCGGTAGTGTAACAGTGATAATTTGTTAGTGATGTAGGCTACGTAACATTATTCGCATGCCGAAGAGAACGTAACATTTGTAGCTAAGATAGCCCAGGGCTTAGAACAATGCAGTGTGAAACGGCCTTATATGTCTTACCAGAGAGGTTGAAGACTACATGTCTTACCAGAGAGTTGAAGACTACATGTCTTACCAGAGAGTTGAAGACTACATGTCTTACCAGAGAGTTGAAGACTACATGTCTTACCAGAGAGCTGAAGACTACCTGTCTTACCAGAGAGCTGAAGACTACCTGTCTTACCAGAGAGCTGAAAACTACATGTCTTACCAGAGAGTTGAAGACTACATGTCTTACCAGAGAGCTGAAGACTACATGTCTTACCAGAGAGCTGAAGACTACATGTCTTACCAGAGAGTTGAAGACTACATGTCTTACCAGAGAGCTGAAGACTACATGTCTTACCAGAGAGCTGAAGACTACGTCTTACCAGAGAGTTGAAGACTACATGTCTTACCAGACAACCGTTTTATTCAAATCCTCCTTCGGGGTCCCAGTAGCAGCATTGCAGTTTTTGTCTACAGTCTTGGAAACAAAACAATAATTTACCAGAAATGCATTTCTTCATGTATAGATGCCCTTACCCCTGTGTCTTGACTAGGACCATAGAGATCCTGATAGATGCCCTTACCCCTGTGTCTTGACTAGGACCATAGAGATCCTGATAGATGCCCTTACCCCTGTGTCTTGACTAGGACCATAGAGATCCTGATAGATGCCCTTACCCCTGTGTCTTGACTAGAACCAAAGAGCTCCTGATAGACCAGTTTGGCTGCTTCCTCCTTAGCCTCCTTCTTAGTATTTCCAAAGGCCTCTGGATATTCTTTGTCACCAAGCAAATACCTACAGCATCTGAAAGACACCACAACAGGATCATGTTAGCTTGGAATGGGATGTGTTGTACCTTACAGTTTGTTTCTTTTTAAATCGCTTTGGTATTATTATCAATAGTACTGTATGCTGTGATTTTTCAAAACTCTTAGTACAAAACTCCAGTGATCACACTAGTCACACAACTAGTCTTATATTCAAAACAACTGATTGTGCTACATTTGGTTTATAAACATATTTAACCACAGGATCAATGATTCAACCACTATTTTTGTGTAATACAATGAGTACATTGGTTAAGGCATCAAAACACAGCATAATGCAATCCTCTCAGTATAGTCATTGTAACAGTAAATCCAAGAGTAATCAATGCAAGACCCCTGTTTCAAAATGACTCTTTGAAGTGCTGAAGGTAATCTGTGACAGTGTATTACACTGTTTTCACATTAGACAGGACTCTGTACTGTACACTGACCATCACAACTGACTGATAATAGTTTCAGTAAGGGCTGTCGTAATTATTGGGCTGTTGCAATTATTACATATTTGCCTGATCGCGATTATTTGAGCCAGATCGCAATTATTTCATAGACAATGGTCTTTTTGCACAATATTTTGATTCCTAATTCATATGTTTCCAATCTGAATAAGGGGTTTTTAGGCCAGTGTTAGAAACGTCTCAACAAATCCCACAGAGATGATGTCCATTTCCATCAGTGAGGATGTGTAGGGCGTGGGAGCAGAAGGGCGTTTGAAAGCTCTGTGGGAAGTTATAGGCTCAGATCATTTACTGAAACTTGTTTACTTCTTCATTTCAGTATGTCTAAAGCTAGTTTAGAATTGTTTTGCTATGCACAGTAATGTAATTTCACAACATTATTAATAGACAAACGCGTTTCAGTCACCTATCTGTTGCATCAACTCTGATCGACAAAAGAAAAAACACCCAAGGGTGTGTAAAATATTTTTACTAATACTGTAAGTAGAATTTTGCCATTTCCAACCATATTTCCTAATTAGGTAATGCACTTTAAAATGTATGGATAGAAATGTTGTCCGATTGCATATTAAACGTTGAAACACGTTTTGCTACGTAAGGAAATATGGGGTATAATATTAACTGGGCTATAATATTTGCAGCATAGCGAGAGGTGAAATGTTATTGTCATTGCTTTGCGGCTGTGTTTGAAGAGCAATTGTTAACAACATTGATTTAGTGATAGTTCCAAAGCCAAACAAAACTGCTCCGCTCTGGGTGCATTTTGGTTTTAAGCCAAACTGAAAGAGGTGAGCCCAATAATTTGGAGGATTTGCTCCAGAAAGGTGGCACACAACAGTGCAAACACCACAAATCTGAAGAATCATCTCCGGATCCATCACTTGTATATTTACAATATTATTAGGCTTACACTATAATAATGGCATAACATTTACAATATTGACAATTGTTAATCACAATTATTAGTGCAACAATTAATCGTCAACTAAAATGTCATAATCGTGACAGCCCTAGTTTCAGTACTATAAACAAAAGTGTGATCAATGAAGATGTCTTCTACATTCATCGGTCACCAGTGATGTCATGACATGGCTCATCCATGAGCTGTAGGAGGGTTACATGCTCATGGGGATGGGGGTCATACACCCTCCACCTCCATGATGAAAAGGAGATTATGGGGCAAGTCTAGGGTCAGTGGCTCAGTTGTTAGAGCACTAGACTACCAACACCAAGGTTGTGTGTTTGATTCCCACTGAAGTCACACAAACCTGGGACCTTAGGGTGTTGATTCTGTACTTTTCAATCTGAACAATTAAAAATCTATGTACTAAACCATAGGTCTTCAACCCTCTCCTGGGGACCCCCCAGCCATCTCACAGTTTAGTTTTTGCCCTGAACTAGCTCACCTGATTCAACAGGTAAGGGCTTGTTAATTAGTTAAAAAGTTGATTCAGGTGTGCTAGCTCTGGGATACATCTAATAGATGGAATGGCTGGGGGGTCCCAAGGAGAGAGTTGAAGACCTATGTACTAAACAAATGGTTAATCTGTTAAGAGCAATCATGTTAGTGATGGTAAAAGGTATTTTAACAGTAGAGTTCTCCGAGTGCTTCATATCAACATCACGTATGATGTGAACATGCCTTTCTAGATGTAACGCTGATTGACTTGTGTGCTGTGTTCAGTCAATGTACAATGAGCTACTATTTTTGGATTATCTGTTGTGTTTTTTTGTGTTAAGAGTTGTAAAGAATGACAGCAAACGTGAAAATAGTACGAAAGCGATTTAAAGACACTGAGTACAATGAGCTGTGCAAACAAGATTGTAGAATTAAGGCTGCTAGCTAACCGCACGTAACTTGGTAACCACAACTTAACAGTATCATATCAAGTCTTACTGTGATGTACTGTTGGGTCCAATCCGGGACTCTTCAAAAGCCTTTAGAGACAGCCTGTTCTTCTGGCTGTGTTCATTCAGCCAACATACAAAGTTGACCTGACTGATAGGTGCTGGGCCATGGGGGGATGTTAAATGGGGACATTCAGATGAGGAGACTGTCTGTTGTTGAACACAAAATAGTATTTTCAGAAACCAAATATATTTATACACTGCAAATTAGCACTATACAGTATATTTGTTGTTCCCACAGAATATGGTACATTTTAATATATGTAGATATCCGCTGCATTGCGGAAAACGACTCCAAAACACTTCAAACTACATTTAGTAATCTGTCGCAGTAGCATCAATTTTTTAAACTGTACACTGACAAAATTGGCTGAATTCAAACTGGCACTAGTGAACTATTTCCTATAGCCACCATACACAGCTTCTGTTCTTCGGCAGTGATGTCATCGAGGTGAGCGTGAACTTCAACCTCAACAAGCTATGTGAAGATAGGTTGCTTTGCCTAGCTTTATAAAATTGCTGCTAGTTTACACTTATCTATATTATTGCTATATGCTTTGTTATATTTTTGCTTTATATATTTCTTAATTATTATTACGTAGATGTTGTATGCCATGTCACAAGAATTTCATTGTGCAGGATTACGCTGTGTTACTTGGTGCAACTGATAAATAAACTTTGAACTTCTGGATTTCCTTTGTTTGTAAGTAACGATGTTGACTTCTGCCTGCTTGTGGATCTTGAGTTAATAAAATTCTACCTGCTCTGCAATTGGGACAATACCTCTGCTTCTCCCGAGTTGTATTGTGGGAGAATTAATGGAGCAACTTCGCCCTAACATGTTCACCATCGCCCCCTTTTAGCAGCTCTCCAAGATTCTATTCGGTCAATTCATCATTATTATGGTTAGAACAAGTAAAGCTCTATCCCCCGAAAAATTTTCTTCCTGTTCGAATTCAGAGTCAGACATAATATATATGTATTTCCCTTCCTCTCTCAAGCAAATAAAGTTTGACTGTCCGAGGTGAATATCAAAGACGAAATAGGTAACTTACTTTCTAGCTAGCGAATACTAACTTTCGTTTACTGTGTATAAACTTACTCTTCCCGAACAAACGTGTGGATTGATACAGTTGTGAACAGAACTGACCAGTAAACATTTATTTGAAATGAGAATTATATCACAAAAATTAACATTTTATTTTGAGGAATACAACATCATCATGTTCTTTGAGGTAAACGACACTAGTTGTCTTAATATGGAGTGTTTTAGAGTAGTTTTCTGCTTGCAATAGAGCTTTGCGATTGGGGTACGTACGGTTTCCATTCTTGAATTTATACAATGCTAATAACGCTAATTACTGACTGAGACAGAGCTGAATAATGGATTGTTTTAAAAATTGGCTCTATGTGCCTGAAGGACCTAATCGGGGTAAGGGGCCTGTCACCGAAATATGATTTTTGGACAAACTATCTCTTTAAGTGCTATGATATCCTCCAGAACATTGTTTGGTGTTGGGCCATGGAGGTCATAGGTAATCTTAAGAATGGTGCTCCCTCTGTATGTAATACAGGCTTAAAGTCATACCTGGTCAAATATATGAAATAGACTTCCAAAACAGCACCCTAAACTCTCCATACAGTCTGCTAGTCAACGGCTTAGGTTTGTATTGTATATTAGGGGGGTCAGAGTCAATTTATCCCAGGATTTTCACTCTTTTCCGGGGGGTCACATTGACCTCTCTGTAATAATTATACGCCCCTGCCGCTAGTTTTGACCAAAGCCCTATCAAAAGTAGCATACTTTACATATAAATGGAATAGCGTGTTCAGAGATCAACATTTATTCTTACATTCTCATTCTGCTCAGTCTCCATTATGCCATTCAAAGCATGTTTAGCAGCATTTTGTTTGGCCTCTTTCTTAGTTCTTCCAGCCCCGATAGGATAGGCACGTCCTCTCATTACTACTCTCAAGGTAAACCTAGGGAATAGGAGACAATTTCAAAGGGAAATACTCAGTAAACACATTCATAAATAACTGCAGATCGCATGATTGTAACATTATTGTATCGTCACAGCGGTAAATTTGACTCCTATTCTCCGCCATGCCATGAAATTATGGATAACTTACGTTTTAAGATGATCTGGTCCATCTGAACCAACCTCCTCAAACTTGATATCTGATATCTGACGTGTTTTCTGAGCATACTCGAACAATTTGGCAATGTAATTTACGGAATCCATTGCGTTGTATAAATGAAGTCAAATCTAAATGGAATAATACATCAAAACAAAGTCACGTTCAAAACATTTAGTAATGATTAATCGATAATAATATGAATTTGTATGTGCTCATAATCAATTACTGATCGATATGCAAAACAAAAGTACAAAAGTTCAATTCGTAAAAGGATAAATAGAAATTCTGCAACAATTCTCAAATTCATCTAAAAAAACATCGTTGTCATAAATATCTTATACGAGCACTCACAAGCAGCACTGCTTTCAGTGGCCAGTCATCTAAACTTCGGTTTCGTGCGGCTGCGACATTGCCGCGAAGTTTCGATCAAAAACTTTGTGAATTTAATAAGATGAACGACTCCGCTGGGTCGAACGACACGGAACGACTATGGTCTACTTATTGCACGCGCCCTGCTGAGGGGTTGCCCCCGAACGAGATATCTCATTTGTTAACTGGTCGTGTGATGCGGCTCCTCGACCCGAACAAGAAACGAGGGAGCTGGGTATCTTGATTCATCTTTTGGTTTCGATTTCCCGGAACCAAACGTCATTCCCCAATATGGCAGCTGGGCTGCGCTGTCATGTCTGTAATGTTATTTCTAGAATGTTCAGTTATTCCGTTTTTTAATAATATAGAATATAATGTTTCGGATGTGTAAAGAGAGACCTATATTCCAGATCTCAAAATCTGCCTGTGGGCAAAATCTGCCTATGGGTAAAATATGCTCCTAATAAGGAAAATGTAATTTAACAAGATTGTAATATGTGATTAGATTCCTCAAACCATACGATGTATTTGAATGGGTAAATAACAATACTTTGCGGTGGCACAGAGTCGGACTCAACTTACACAGCCAGAACTCAGTACTTGACTCAAGTAAGGGGATTAGGGACTCAACTTTGACTAAAGGTTAAGCGACTTGACATTTTCGTTAGTGGTATCATGCCATCTTGAGTAGTTTGATGTATGGGAATATTGATGATATTAAATATTGTTTAGAAATGTACTTAGGAATTAATATTTTTCTTTTTAGTACTTTTACCACGAACATTGAAATAGTCGAAATGTAGAATTAAGCATAATTGGGTCTAGATTACAGGTAAAAAAGGGTAAATTCTCAAATGTATATCAAAGGTTAAGGGTTAGGGCTTGCCCACCTTAATTCAGGACCACGCCCAGCCATAATCAGACTGTGACCCCTTATTCTCTAGCTCCAGGAGAGATTAATACTTTTAACACAAGGGGGCAGTCTCCGCATACTAAACAACAGGATATGTGGAACTATAGACCTGACAATTGTAATAGGATAAGGAACCACTGTTAAGGTCCTTTGTTTGCCAGGGTACTGTAAAATGAAAACACCCATCCTGTGTGTGTCTGATGCCCTTCAAGCCCAGCAGCACAAACCAACCCACTGGCCAGAGTTGAATACCACTGCAAAGCACATCCAAGTGTACCCTCTAGTGTTGACTCATTAGGACTTGTCACTGCAGTAAATTTGGGTTTATTTGATATTCTGATTTTGATCTTCAAAGGCTCTCTAGAAAGGCTATCACTTCTATACAGTGATATGTATAGACTCCGATGAAAGTAGAGAGCAGGGTGCACCATTTGCATTCTCCATTTCATTCTGTTCTCAAAAATCCATTTCACATGACATAAACAGTAGGGGAATCACAATAATACAATGATAGTGTTATTATGGCAATCTTGTTTTTGCATTGTTTTTGTTCTGCATCACATTTACAATTAGAAATGAATGTATTTTGTCAGTACAAAAACAAGATTAAGAAACAAATAGACTACGCCTAAATAATTTTCGAAGATCTGTACCTTTAAGGCAACATCCACTTTGGTAAGTGTACTTCCAGTTCGATTTCATAACAAGTGCAATTGTCCTGTTTTAGTCTGCAGCCTCGGAGATCTGAACTGACAGAGACAAATACAGATGGGCAGGCAGGCAGGGAAAAAGTTGCGAAAAAGAGTAAATTAGGACACACCATAGATTCCTCGTCACAGATTAGGCCTATTCCTGGACTAAAAATCACCCTCAATGTAAAATCGCCATTGGAACGGAGCACAAGCAAACGAGACTACTTTGGAGCATGTAGGGGGGCTGGGTGACCTCAGAATTACCTATAAAACATTCTGTAATATCTAAAAAATTATAGCAGCACAAATACAATTTTAACGGCACAAACGATTGAGTTTGCGTTGGCAGGGGGGCCAGTTCCACGCAGATCCTGATGTATCACCCACGGCAGTTTTGAACATTAAGCAGCACATAAACTTAATGAAATGTTAGTTACAGTCAGCGTAAAATAAGTCACATATACAGATTGGTGGTTACCTGATGGATATTATTGCCTGTCACACCTTAAACAGTGCTTGAAGACCAGCTACCGGTGTTACGGTTTAAGTGGTGTTCGGATGATCGTGTAGGTGACTGTATCGATGCCTGTTGAAAACGCTGCAAACGTAAATAAATCGTTCAAATGTTTGTCATTGTGTCATTGTCATTTTGTCATTCTTATTTGTGTCATGATTGCGTTTAATGTGTTTGTAATTAGACTACGTATAGCCTATACGGGAAACAGTTTGAGATGTTTGTTGACGCTGCTGCTCGAACGCAGAGTGGATACGGTTGTTGGTTGTGGTAGAGTGCGGTGCGCACAAATTAACTTGTGATACATCTGCATCTAACATCGGTCATGTTTCATATTCATATCCTTTCATCATTTACACCTATCAAAATCAAATCCTCAACATAGGCATCACAACAGGTGTGGTGTAATAAATACAAACTGAGTTTACACATGTTAACATGGTGCACAAATTCAAGTTCAAAATGCAATGCAAGCTCTAAGTCATCTTACAGTTGTAAGGAGTGACACATTACTGTGACTGAAGGAAAGACAACAACAATGAGTTATAAAATCAATGACTTTATCTTAAAGTGTACTGCCCCTACAGAAACAGTCCCCCTTTGTGGAGGGGTGGCCAACACACTGTGTGGTACCACATACCACAGGTGGTGCACTCGATCTGAAAGGGAAAACTAGGAATATTCAACAACTGTTGGATTCTGAGAGTTCACCCAGGTAACCTATCCAAGGTGAATCCCAGTCTTCCATCCAAGCATCAGTTTTGCAGCTGAATTAAGCTTCTTGCCCAGTCGTCAGTTTCAGCCCCTGAGCTCTCCTCCCCACAAGCCCGACAACAGCTGGGAGAGGTCATCTGTAAAATACGATACAGGCATTAATCTGGTCTAACAGACACAACATTTAAGTATAGCTGGTAGAGTACTGCATACCTGTGTCATTTAACAAGGACATTGCTATGTCCAGCTTTAATTATGCCACACCCTCCCGGTGCACTGGGTACTGGACAGTTTTTTGCTGCAAGATCTGCTCTGCAAGTTAAAAACATTCAGCTGAGTATAATTATGTTAACTTGTTGATGATTGATGGCCACAGAGAGAACACTGTTACCTTCCACACAAACACACCATATGTACAAACTCCCCAATACCATTCCTCCAGGTCACTCCGCTCTGCCACTGCTGGCCTCCTTATCATCCCTCGGTCCAAGCTGCAGAGCTTTGGAGACAGGGCTTTTTCAAGGGCTGCTCCAAGACATTGGAATGCACTTCAACAATTCATCCGTGACTCTAAATCTGTTGCCATCTTCATCCATCACCTCAAGTCTCATCTATTCAAACAAGCCTATCCCTAGCCCCTGCCCTATGTTGTCTGACCCACCCACCTTTTTGTTTTTGTTTTGTTAGCTACCATTTGTTTCATTGCTCTATCTGTAGTTATTTGTTATGTATGTATTGTAAAGTGTCTCTGGGTCTTTGAAAAGCGCTATATAAATTGAATGTATTATTATTATTATAATGTTGTGTCCTGCTGTTTCAGATGCACAACATCCCAATAGCTGGACAATGTCTCTGGACAAGTGCTCTACATACAGTGGGGGAAAAAATTATTTGATCCCCTGACGATTTTGTACATTTGCCCACTGAAAAAGAAATGATCAGTCTATAATTTTAATGGTAGATTTATTTGAACAGTGAGAGACAGAATAACAACAAAAAAATCCAGAAAAACGCATGTCAAAAATGTTATAAATTGATTTGCATTTTAATGAGTGAAATAAGTATTTGATCCCCTCTCAATCAGAAAGATTTATGGCTCCCAGGTGTCTTTTGTACAGGTAAGGAGCTGAGATTAGGAGCACACTCTTAAAGGGAGTGCTCCTAATCTCAGCTTGTTACCTGTATAAAAGACACCTGTCCACAGAAGCAATCAATCAATCAGATTCCAAACTCTCCACCATGGCCAAGACCAAAGAGCTGTCCAAGGATGTCAGAGACAAGATTGTAGACCTACACAAGGCTGGAATGGGCTACAAGACCAT
>JACXGI010020124.1:0-11420 GCA_016801175.1 Esox masquinongy | reverse complement strand
TGAAAAATAAAAAGCTTACAATAACCTGGTTGCATAAGTGTGCACACCCTCTTATAACTGGGGATGTGGCTGTGTTCAGAATTAACCAATCACATTCAAACTCATGTTAAATAGAAGTCATTACACACCTGCCATCATTTAAAGTGACTCTGATTAATCACAAATAAAGTTCAGCTGTTCTAGTAGGATTTTCCTGACAATTTCTTAGTTGCATCTCAGAACAAAAGCCATGGTCCGCAGAGAGCTTCCTAAGCATCAGAGGGATCTCACTGTTGAAAGATATCAGTCAGGAGAAGGGTACAAAAGAATTTCCAAAGCATTAGATATACCATGAAACACAGTGAAGACAGTCATCATCAAGTGGAGAAGATATGGCACAACAGAGACATTACCAAGAACTGGATGTCCCTCCAAAATTGATGAAAAGACGAGAAGAAAACTGGTCAGGGAGGCTTCCAAGAGGCCTACAGCAACATTAAAGGAACTGCAGGAATTTCTGACAAGTACTGGCTGTGTGCTACATGTGACAACAATCTCCCATATTCTTCATATGAATGGGCTATGGGGTAGGGTGCCAAGACAGAAGCCTTTTCCTACAAAGAAAAACATCCAAGTCCGGCTGAAGTTTGCAAAAACAAACATCAAGTCTCCCAAAAGCACGTGGGAAAATGTGTTATGGTCTGATGAAACCAAGATTGAACTTTTTGGCCATAATTCCAAAAGGTATGTTTGGTGTAAAAACAACACTGCACATCACCCAAAGAACACCATACCCACAGTGAAGCATGGTGGCGGCAGCGTCGAGCTTTGGGGCTGTTTTTCTTCAGCTGGAATCGGGGCCTTAGTCAGGGTGGTGGGAATTATGAACAGTTCCAAATACCAGGCAATTTTGGCACAAAACCTTCAGGCGTCCATCAGAAAGCTGAAGATGAAGAGGAAGTTCACCTTTCAACACGACAACGACCCAAAGCACACATCCAAATTCACAAAAGCATGGCTTCACCAGAAGAAGATTAACGTTTTGGAATGGCCCAGCCAGAGCCCAGACCTGAATCCAATTGAACAACTGTGGGGTGATCTGAAGAGGGCTGTGCACAGAAGATGTCCTCGCAATCTGACAGATTTGGAGCGCTTTTGCAAAAAAGAGTGGGCCAATATTGCCACGTCAAGATGTGCCATGCTAATAAACTCCTACCCAAAAAGACTGAGTGCTGTAATAAAATCAAAAGGTGCTTCAACAAAGTATTAGTTTAAGGGTGTGCACACTTATGCAACCAGGTTATTGTGAGTTATTTATTTTTATTTTTCCCCCTCAAAGATTTCAGTTTGTTTTTCAATTGAATTGTTCACATTATAGGTCACATTAAAGGTAGTAAAAGTTCTGACATGATTTATCTTTGTCTCATTCTTTTACATCACAAGAACCTGGCATTTTAACAGGGGTGTGTAGACTTTTTATATCCACTGTATGTGCGCAATGCGCATCAAAGCTCAAACCTTCCCTTAATGGCATGCTTTGAAACGACTTACAGATGAACATTAACACAAAGCACAGAATTGTCACACATAGGCTAATAAGGCAGAATAGCCATAGTTTGTTTAAGGTTATGACCATCTTATTTCAGCATTTAGCATGAAGAAAACCCATTCACTGGCGCGTCTGACTGTTACTGCTCAGTGATTAACAAAACACAGCAACTGGTATGAATAGTAATGGTTTAACTGTATAGAAGGAAATCAGATGCTATCTTTTATATTCTTTGTTATCTTAGATCTTAGATTTTTCTTTGCTGATTGACTAATATGATTTCAAGGGTATTTTACCAGTATTTTCATCTTGGGGGCAATCACACTTACAAAAAAGGCAGTAAAAAAGTGTTTTCTCTAGAGACTACATAGACTAGAGACTACATATTATTCGCCTATCATCGTAATTCAGACATTCCAAACGCACCAGATAAATATAACTACGAAACATTGTTTTTAATAACCACCCACTCCTGCTCATTTGGGACACCCATGCCCTAATCTAAACAATTGGGATTAGGACAATAATAGACACTTTCACAGACCAGAGCCCCACTGGCCAGGGGCCATTATCTAGGGTTCATGGCAGGTGGAAAGACTGAATATACATTGGGCAGTTGAAAATGTATCAGAAATTCATTACAGGAAAGAAATTGCAGGTGCTTTAACTTACATTTCAAATCCAATAACGGGATATTTTATAGTTAATATGATCAATTCCAGTTAGATCCTTATTGGATTTAATAGATGTACATTAATCTGATTCTGTCTTTACATTTTAAATCTTTGTAGATTTACCATCTGTTGTAGAAATCCAATTAGTATTAACAGAAAGATCCCACTATAAGACAAACTGGAAAAAAGGTAATTGCTGCGTCTAAATCATTGATTTTGGGGGTTGGATTCTGACTTTAACTAACTCAGTGTAAAGCACTGTTAATCATCTCCTCATCCACAGCCAGTGACAGCACTGCTAGGGCCTGCTGAGGCTGTTGCCAGTGCAGACCACCCTGTTCTGGTCTGGATCAATCTCAGCTATTGACCTCTATACACAGAGCCTGGCTAACCCAGCCCAGCCCCCTCTGTTGGGCTGATGGGGGCGTTAAAGAGGCCAAGTGTGCCTGGAGGAGTGGGGCTAGATGGAAGGTTGTTTCAAGGGTCACCGTTCCACCCCTCTGACCAACTCTATAGGTCTCTATTGGAGATAGGACTTGGTGGGTGTGAGTGGTAGTGTGTGTGTTTGTGTGTGTGTGTGTATTGATCGTAGGCCAAGCGGGTTCCCTCCCCATAGAATAACCCTACAAAGACCTAGAAGGGAGAGCAGCTCAAGCTGCCTCAAGTGCCTGTCTTGAGGAAAACTATAGCTAAAACATCTGCAATAAAAATATAAAAGATCTTCTTCTCTGCCTCTATAATATTGCCCAAGGGGGCCTGATTGCAACTGTGTTACACTGATTTATTCACATAAATACTAAACGCATTTATAAAATCAGCATTATTTCTGTAGGATCCCCAGGGAGGCGCTAAAGAGGAGCACCTCTAACTATGAATACTTTATCCCAGAAGAGGAATATGTCTAATAGTGAATACTTTAACCAGGAAGAGGAGTACACCTAATAGTGAATACTTCAACAAGGAAGAGGAGAACGCCTAATAGTGAATAGACCAAAAAACATTTCAGCCAAAGCTGCTCGAAGAATTGTTTGGTATACAAAGAAAAACCCACAGGTAACCTCAGGAGAAATACAGGCTGCTCTGGAAAAAGACGGTGTGGTTGTTTCAAGGAGCACAATACGACGATACTTGAAAAAAAATTTGCTGCATGGTCGAGTTGCCAGAAAGAAGCCTTTACTGTGCCAATGCCACAAAAAAGCCTGGTTACAATATGCCCGACAACACTTTGACACACTTCACAGCTTCTGGCACACTGTAATTTTGAGTGACGAGACCAAAATAGAGCTTTATGGTCACAACCATAAGTGCTATGTTTGGAGAGGGGTCAACAAGGCTTATAGTGAACAGAATACCATCCCCACTGTGAAGCATGGTGGAGGCTCACTGATGTTTTGGGGGTGTGTGAGCTCTAAAGACACAGGGAATCTTGTGAAAATTGATGGCAAGATGAATGCAGCATGTTATCAGAAAATACTGGCAGACAATTTGCATTCTTCTGCACGAAAGCTGCGCATGGGACGCTCTTGGACTTTCCAGCACGACAATGACCCTAAGCACAAGGCCAAGTTGACCCTCCATTGGTTACAGCAGAAAAAGTTGAAGGTTCTGGAGTGGCCATCACAGTTTCCTGACCTTAATATCATCGAGCCACTCTGGGGAGATCTCAAACGTGCGGTTCATGCAAGACAACCAAAGACTTTGCATGACCTGAAGGCATTTTGCCAAGGCGAATGGGCAGCTATACCACCTGCAAGAATTTGGGGCCTCATAGACAACTATTACAAAAGACTGCATGCTGTCATTGATGCTAAAGGGGGCAATACACAGTATTAAGAACTAAGGGTATGCAGATGTTTGAACATGGGTCAGTTCATTTTTTTCTTTGTTGCCATGTTTTGTTTTATGATTGTGCCATTCTGTTATGACTTACAGTTGAATGTGAATCCCATAAGAAATAAAAGACGTGTTTTGCCTGCTCACTCATGTTTTCTTTACAAATGGTACATATATTACCAATTATCCAAGGGTATACAAACTTTTGAGCACCACTGTATCTTATTGAATACGTTAACCAGGAAGAATACTATGCCTTTTATTGAATATGTTAACCAGAAAGAGGAGTATGCCTAATAGTGAATACTTTAACCAGGAAGAAGACTATGCCTTTTATTGAATATGTTAACCAGGAAGAGGACTACCGCAAACTGTGAATGAGGTGGTGTAAGCACCAGAGGGGGTAAACTCATCTATCCCACAACTCTGTTGGAGGTTAAGTGCCTCAGTATTTCTTCTCGCCCGTCAGCAGTTTTCTATTTGGCTAGCACTGGGCAACACTTTCTTTCAGTGAAGGGGATATTACTCTACTGCTATCCTACACAGAGAGGTATCATCTGATTGGCTGGCCAAAACTGTGACCAAAAAATTTCAGCCGTTTGAATGAGCGTTTAACCACCCAGGATGACTATAAGCATGACAGCTTATGGACCTAAAGATGCTACACATTGGATTTGTCCTCTATGTTGAATATAGCTGAATAATAACAGAATAATTTCGCTTTGAAACAAATCTCCCCCTCTCTTACTCCATGGAGATTCTGCTTGAAGTTTTACTTTCAGTTTCACCACAGATTTTAAACTATTTTTATTTGATTGAATATATATTTCACATGCATTTAAACAGCAAAACTATTCCTTGCAATATGTAGTAAATTGCATGACAACACCAATTTTGTCAATTTCTTAAACCCAGGATATGGTAGCAATTTTTTTTTTTTATTGGCCCCAGCTACAAAATCAAGACAGAGTTCTCATTTTGACAACATTGCCAGGCAGAGGGGTAAAATAATATCACAGCCAATCACAACACTGGTGGGTAAGCAACACCGCCAAACACCATTATTCCTGAGTTACTGCAAAAATATTATGGACATTTTCTAAAATTACAATGCAAGAAAAAAATCTCATGTAGCTCCTTCAAGATGTCCTTTATGGTGTAACTAATCCTGAGATTTTAAAAGACAAAGGAAGCTGCAGTTAACAACAGTGGGTCATATCACTTCAGGCATCATGATCCAACAATATGGTCGAAGTTGGACTGACATTACCTGGCAACGACTCCCTGTATCATTAGTTATTTATAAGCATTTATTAGCATGAAATAGTGCAATAATGAAAAAAAGTACTGTACAAAGTATCGCCAGTAAGTCACACTACTGTCCCAGGCAGTCATACTAGGCCTTTCCTTGACATCGTTCAATGATCTATGGCTTAATGAAACTTTTATCACTCCACTTTGTCAGGCAGATTAACGTCGCTTTCCTTCTAATGCCGGCTCTTAAATCACTTCCCCATCTTAGTCTGACAGAACCAGAGGGTGCAGAGGAAACTTACAACACCTAACATTAGAAGCTTGCTAAACAAATGGACGAGACTTGCCCCTTATCTAACACAAGAGATTAATACGCTCAAGACTGAGCACATGAGTCGTTTATTCATAAAAGCCTAGCTAGTTGTGAAGAAATTCTCCAGGCAAAGAGTTGTAAAGGCTCCCCATGCCAAACTTTTACTTGTACGCTATAAAAACATTTGCTAGTTATGACATGAGCAGTCTTCTTCCTTGCATGAAATTCTATCGTTAAGGTAGAGTATGTTACCAAAAGACTTAGGGCTTTCAGAGGATGATTATGTTAAATGTTGGCCCCTGTCTTGTCTTCTCTGGCCAACCTTTTCCCATCTCTGAACATGGGCTTTATCGTCAAAGCCTTTTAGCCTATTAGTGCAGGTGAGCTACACAAGCTTCAACTTAATAATACAGGTAAGCAAGAGGGCTACTAGATGCGAAAGCTCATTGGCTGAAAATGTCTAAACATGCCAAAGGTCAATGTGACAAGAAAATCTAGTAAGGAACCAAAAAGAAAAATCCTAACCAGTAGCCAATAACCAGTCACAACAATCAAGCTTATGATCACTGACCTTGCCCACTTGAAATATAGGCAGACAGATATTAAAATTAGGCCTTTTGCAGTGAGGCTTCATGAGTCATATCCTTATATACTTCCTGCTGCGTCCTTCTACAGTTACCCAGCTAACACTGCTAAATGTGGGAAGACATAAATCCTACTTTGTGTCTGTTTGAGATGCTATCCATTCTGTCGGATATGTGTCCTTTGTGCCAACCACAGTGACAACGGACACCCATTGTGGCAGCCAGAACGTTACTCATTGACACAGATGTATAGCCACCGGATGACAACGCATCAATAGTGTCACAGTCTCTGCTCATTCCTCCTCAACAAAAAGAGCTGCCAAAAGCAAGCTCGATTTTCCATTGATATTGTACTTGGCTTGTACTTATGGTTTATGAGGGCGGAGAAAACATCTGGTTTATATTCTTTCCATCAAGGACGTTACTGGAACTGGTTTAGACCTGAGACAACAGGTGAAGGAACACTGGGGCTGATGAACGATCATTCAGGTAGAAATGTAAACCAATAGGACTTCAGCCCTCGAGGCGAAGTACATTTTATATGATCTCACCCTGGGATTTCTCTAACCAAAGCCAGAAAAGAGGGACTACAGTCTAAACAAAATGGAGGGCAGGCAGTCATTTGACGCTGTGTGATTCATCACCAGGATACATACTCAAGCGCCATTTTCAGACACTGCCACCTCAGGGCAGGTTGTGACTGAGTGACTGCACTTCCCAATGGTTAGTCACTTCCCGTTGCTTTTCTGTGCTTTAATGTTTTCCGTCCTGTGAGAAATCAATGAATTCTGACAATCTCTATATTTCCAGAGAAGTCCCCCACACACACTGAGGATAAACCAAGTCCATCTTTCAATAGGAAGGACACCGATGTCAGAGACAGAGAGAGTGGGACATCCATGACATGCTCTCATTCTTCAACCACAGCCATCGGCCAAAGCGTCCATTCATTCATCCTTCTTTCCTATTATCTCTTATGTCCTTTGCTACACTTCAAAAAGTACTGTTCTGCTTGTAGACGAAACAAGGAAGAAGAAGAACAGGAACCAGGCAAGCCTGGTCCAGCCAGCCCGCAATTTGAAGAGATGAATGTTGCTGCCCTCGCTGGATTCGAACTGAGGCCTCCTATGTGACAGGCCGTGTCTGTAACCACTACGCCACTAAGCTATACGGGTGCTGATTGCCGGTATAGCGTCTTGACATTAGATAATTTTGTCACGCATTAACATCACGCCAAGTTAGAATATTTCGCTAGACACCATGAAGCATTGTGTTAAACTGACTAATGTTTCATATTAAATTTACTTCCACCACAAATAGCATCTATGAATTGTATAGCTTTTGCCACTGGCCGTTTTAACAGCTTTTTAGCCAGTAATAGGCTTACTAGTATCTACTAACTTACTACATGAACTAGTTAAAAGAATTGAGCAAGTGCTTGAGACTGAAGATGAACTTTACACTGCCAAAGCTATTTCATTTCATGGCTCAACAACGTTTGTTTTTCTTTCATTCGTGAATGACATTGATACAATAACTATCAATATAGGTGACAATAACTGACTTTTTCGCCAAGTGAAAAGATGAGAGAATCGTGGAAACCCCTACTCTTTTACTACGCAAGGGGTTCTGAGCTATATTAACCCAAAAGGCATGCACGGAGGCCTACATCAACCAGAAATAGTCGAAAATCCACCAGAAATAGTTGCAATATAACCACAAACAGTTTTATTTTAGGCTTACATAGCTACTGGAGGTTGTAGTCAGCAAAGTTTTTGTCTTTCCTGAACATAATTTGTTTTCAATGGCAAGGCTCAAACACCGGTCCCCTGCATGGCAGTCTGCGTCTCAAACCACTACACTATTTAACAAGGGGCAGTCAATCACTCAATCACTCACTCAGTACCACTTACGGAGTCCGGCAAAAAGGACGATGATAAAGAGAAAAGAAGGAAGGAAGAATGGAAGAAGAAAGGAAGGAGGAAGAAAAGGAAGGGAGAAGGAACAATAAACTTCCTAAAAAGAAGAACAGAAAAAAAAAAAAAGAACAAACAAAAAAACAAAAACCAGCCTGCTGAAGGACATTGAAAATTTCACACTCACTCTCTTTGTTCTCTTTCTGTTTATTCCCCTATGGAAATCAATACAAACAGCAACAACTTAAGCACCTTTCATGTTGAGGAGCCCAAATGAGAGTTTAGAGAGAAAGGCTGGGATAATTAGACCTGGCCTCCCATTGAGGAATAGAGCAACATCAACAAGGCCAAACCGGCAAGAGCCAGAGAGCTCACTAATTGTGACTGGTTTGAATGGAGGTAGAGGGCCCGCAAAGGGGCAGGCAAGCCGGGAGACAAAGAGCTCAGTGATGCAGTTGAGAAGACAGATGGACAGCATCCCACGCATACCAGCTGACACTAGTAGCACATGCAGTTGAAGCTAGCTACTGTATGTCCCTCAACCGGGCTGAAATTAGCACTGTGAGAGCAGAAGAACTGTTTGCAAAGCTGTGCCAAAGCATTGAGACCTGGTTCTGCTCAGCAACATGTGTAAAAGTACAGTAAAAAGTACGCTGAATGACTAAGCGTGGGACAGAGTGGGATAAATTAGATCTTGAGGGGGAAAAAAATAATGTAGTGAGACAAGGCTAAGACAGAAATACCACAGATGCTCAAAATATCCACAGCAGACCCCACAGCCTTCCGCTGCAGGCTCAGGCTCTGAGAATGGTTGTTGCTGAAATGTTCGGTTGGCATAGAAAATGTCGGCAGTGACTACCAGTGTACTGTCGACCCGAAAGGTGTACTTTGTACCGGCGGGACATTGTTTTGGGGGAGGGGAACGTGCCACATCAGCAAACTATGGGGGCTAGTCTGTAATCTGGTCTAATCCACCAGTCATGCATGGTGGGGATGAACACTGAGACAGTGCATTCGGGAATCAGCCCAGATTAGTGAGAGAGAGAGCGAGAGAGAGAGAGAGAGATTGGAAAGGGGAGAAGAGAGACGGTAGCCGGGTTTAGGATGAACAGATTCTCAGACTTCCTTTTTTTAGGACTTGTAGGCAATCTCTAGTCACTGGCTACTTCAAAGAGGAAGCGGTCACAAGCTAATGGCAAACCCTTCTGTTCCAGGTGGCAAAAAACAATCAAGACTATCAATCTTTCTTTCGATCCTAAACAAGCGTTTGAAACTGACCGTAATATCGGCATCACTTGGCTTTAAAAAAACACATTCTCAGATAAGTTGACGGGTGTAATTAGTAATGGCCAACCTGTGACCTTTACTCCTTGCAGCCTGTTGGTTGGATAAAAGAGGAGGGGGTGAGAGGGGGCCTGACCCCCATTAGCCTGCGTGCCAGATGGAGTGTTCCACATGTTGAGGGTACAGGGTACGCGTGGAACATGGTTACACTGAGTGAATACACGGGTATCCGAATTTAAATGACTGGTAGATCGACTTGAACTAAAAAGAAATGAATTGAACCTCTGTTTTGGAGTGAGGCTTTAGTGCACAAAAAGTTGAATCATGGTGCCACATGTGCCATGTAGCTTGGTTGGTAGAGCAATGCACTTGAAACGCCAGGTATGTAGGTTTGATCCTCACAGGGGCGAGTAATAAAGACATTTTAAAAAATGATGCACCCACCAATGTAAGTTGTTCTGTATTAGAGTGTCTGCTAAATGAAATACATTTGCAGTAGTTTCCAGAATACGTGGCGGAGCTTGTGACACTAAAATCTAGCACTGGGATATGCCACAGATCTAACAATATTTATATAACACTTAGGTGCCGATAAAATATGTATTGTGATCTGATACTGCGATTTTATTTCAATTATTTGATGTTCCTAATATAATGTTCACCATGACTGCTTAGAGCAATAGGAGAGCCATGAGAAAGAGTTGTATTCAGTCATGAATAAAATGGCTTAACATTTATTGGCTCCTTATACAAAAGAATGTTAAGAGCACTAGTTTTAAGGAAATATACCGCATTTGGTTGCAGGTTGAGTGAAACTAGTGTTTGGTTGCAGGTTGAGCGAACTAGCGCAAATATTATATAGTCACACACACACACACACACACACACACACACACACACACACACACAGACTAATGAGCCGTCCTGATACACACATTTCCGCCAGCACTCCTCTCCGAACAACCCACGCATCCTTCCAGTCCTCCTCTCTGCCACTTTCTCTCTTCCAACCTATCCGCATTCACTCTCTCAATCTCCCCATCCTCAGGCATGCACTGGCACCATGTTCATACATCATACTAGGGCTGAGGTCAAGTTGTTTCTACAGTCAACTTCCCTTTAATGACCCCATTGATATGGTACTAGTCCTGGGGGCAGACACATGCACACATACACACATCTCATTGGTTCTCCCAAATGACATAGCTATGTGTTCTATGTGTTCAAGAGAGGGCCACCACTCTGTGTAGGTAAATGCTTTTTCATTACCTATATTACCCATCAAGTAGGGCTGCACAATTTGGATAAAATATTGAATCGCGATTTCTTTGACAAATATTGCAATTACGGTTATGATTTGCGATTTTCAAACATGGGTGTAAACAGCGTATATAATCTCACTTAAAAATAGAGATTATAGCCTACATAATGTGCTATAAAACTGAATAAAAATCGAGTTAATGTTCAGTGTTTTCTATTACACACTTATTACCAATCTGAAGGTGCAGCCTGTGTTTCGTGTAACTGCTCATTTAATGCAATGGCGTTTGCTATGTTTGTGCCGTTGCCATAGCTGGTTAGGCAAAATGTCTCAACCCTTGAGGTATATTTTCTCCCATATTAAGTTTGTTTGTAGCAAGGCCGTAATTACAATACGCACCCCCCCCTCCCCCAATAAATTGATATATAAATTACAAATAAAATAAAAATGCGCTACACTACGTCAGGCAACCGTGCACCGCCGTCCAAAATAATCATTAGCAAATGCAAACATAATCATAGCTAAACTTAAAAAATTACCGTTATTATTTCTACCGGTTCTAATTTTACGGTTTACTCAATCAATCAATCAATCAATCAATCAAATTTATTTATAAAGCCCTTTTTACATCAGCAGTTGTCACAAAGTGCTTTTACAAAACACCCGGCCTTAAAACCCCAAGGAGCAAACAACAGTAGTGTTGAATTTCAGTGGCTAGGAAAAACTCCCTAAGAAGGCCGAAATTTAGGAAGAAACCTAGAGAGGACCCAGGC
>JACXGI010020123.1:0-11419 GCA_016801175.1 Esox masquinongy | reverse complement strand
GGGAACTCCTTCAAGACTGTTGGAAAACCATTTTAGGTGACTACCTCTTGAAGCTCATCCAGAGAATGCCAAGAGTGTGCAAAGCAGTAATCAGAGCAAAGGGAGGCTACTTTGAAGAAACTAGAATATAAGACATGTTTTCAGTTATTTCACACTTTTTTGTTAAGTACATAATTCCATGTGTTCATTCATAGTTTTGCCTTCAGTGAGAATCTACAATGTAAATAGTCATGAAAATAAAGAAAACGCATTGAATGAGAAGGTGTGTCCAAACTTTTGGCCTGTACTGTATATCTTTCAGATTTTAATTTGATTTACCTACTTAAAAAAGTATGCGTTATTTAGGTTAATTTATTGTAAATCCTACTTTACGAACCTACTAATTTTTCCTAGGCACTGAGTATCAAAAGTATTTTTAATTTTTAAAAAAGCGATGGCCAATATTGTTCTTATTCAAGTGGTCCCCAGAGGAATAAGCTAATGCTTTTTGAATCACTGGCACAAAAAAGTTTGAGGAACACTGCACTCTGTGCAGAGGTCATGTTAGAACTGCTCGAATGAGACATTTGAAGGTGCTGAAAAACAGCTCTTCAGTGGAGTTTTTACATGTTTAGAATAATCAAGCGAAACAATTTACATAAATATTACACAAGGTCTATGTAATGTTAGATGAAACAAAATATCAAATCTGGTATTGACACAGGCACACAAGCACATCTACATAAACTAGGCTGTTACCTGTAAGACCCTCTCCTGTTCCATCTGCCATTTCTCTTGCCTGCGACGCTCTGCCTCCGCATCCCAAGACCAGCAGTTAGAAGTAGGAGTAATAGAGGGAACAGGCATCTGACAGATGAGAGGGAGAGAAAATGCCTTCATTCTTTTACAGGTGAGCAAATGAAGGTTGCTTCAGTTCAGTCCACCAAAGTTTTAATAATCCTGATCCAGAAATATTTTGTTCATGTGACACATAAATTAGGGAATTTGGGCTGCCATTTTCTCTACCCTGAAGTGAAGATAACTGAGTAATCAAAGAGTCTTTAACAGGGTTAAGGATCTTGCCTCCAGGGTGGTAATTAAAAAATGGCCATCTGTGCTAGCCCTGACAAATGGCAGTTTCTGGTTTTCAAGGTACATTGAAAGACATCCTGCGACTGAAGTTTTTCATTTGGATGTTAACAAGGCCCACCCTTTATTAGAGCTGGCCATGCATTTCAATCTGCCCATCTTACTACTACTGCCCATACTGATTCTTCTAGTCCTTGCAGAGCTCCTCCAGAGGACACCCCTCATTTCTCCATTATGCCAATATTAGTAAACGAAGGGAAGAAGTTACTAAAATTGGACAAAAACTAGTCTGCCGGTTTGGACGACATGGACCCCTTTTTTCTAAGATTGTCTGACAGAATTCTTAACCCTTATCACCTGCCTTTTAAACCTCTTGTTACAATCTGCAGTAATCCAGCAGTATTGAAAATCTGCCACCTTTACTCCCCTGTTAAAAATTGCAGAAAGCTACACCCTGATTGTTATAGGTCTCAAATCTACCTTACTTTTCTAACACTTTTGAACGCCTGGTCAATAAACAGCAAACACACTATCTGGAGTCCCATAGTGTTCTATGACCGATGTCAGGCTTCATAGCTGGCCACGGGTGCATGTCAACATCTCTTCAGGTCCTAAACAACATTGTTTCTGCTTTAAACAAAAGGCATTACTGTGCCGCTGTCATTATTGATTTGTCTAAAGCCTTTGACACTGTCAATCACCACATCCTTATTAATAGACTTCCCCTAGGGTTCTCAGAGGACGGTCTAGCCAGGTTTGAAAATGATTTATTTGACTGAGTACAATGTGTCAAATCTGAGGGACTTCAGTCAATTGGGCTTACCCTCTTTTCTGTTAATATAAATTACGTTGCCCTTGCTGCCAATCACTCCCTCATCCACCTTGATGCTGCCGACAATCTTGTACACAAATGGCCCCTCACTGAACACTGTGCTGTCCACCCTAGCCAACATTTTCATGGAACAATTAAAATTAGAAGTGGTTCTTATGTGACTTACCTGGTTAAATAAATGAATAAATTTAAAATATATAATTGTTAATCCTAATCAATACAATTATATGGGGATCAGGTTCCAGGCATTTCTTTAAATGGCTTCTACATTCGGTTACAAAAACTCAACCACTTACAGTGGCTCTCAAAAGTATTCAACCCCTTTGACTTTTCCACATTTTATTGGGTTACAACATGAAATCAAACTGATTTAATCAGGAGTTTCTAACACTGTTCAAAAAGTCAAAATGGCTTTTGTAAAATAAAATCTACAAATTGTTCATACTTGATTACAAATACAAAACAAAAAATAACTGATGATAAGTATTCACCCCTTTAATCAATATTTGGTAGAGGAACTTTTACTGCCAAGGGTCTATTTGTATATGTCACTACCAGCTTTGTACATCTGGACCGGAATTTTGCCCATTCTGCTTTGTAAAATTGCTCAAGCTCCATAAAGTTCTATGAAGAAATTTGAGTAGGCATTCTTCCAGGATGTGTTTTTGAAATTCTCCCATAAAGGCCACTTTTGTGAAGCAACCAGGCTTTTGTTGCAGTATGCACAATGTCTCCCAGCTCAGCCGTGGAAGAATGTAACTCCTTTACAGTTGCCATATGCCTCTTCAACTAGTGCCCTTCTTGTCCAGATAGTCAGTTTTTGATGACGGCCTGTTCTAGATTCACAGTTGTGCCATATTCTTTCTATTCCTTAATAATGGACTTTAGAGGGCTCCTCAGAAAATGAAATACCTTGTAAATGCTCCACCAAAGATTGGTGCTTTCGAAGATTATTCCGGATTGCTTTGAATGTTCCTTCCTCTTCCTCTATTTTTGGTTTTGTACATGTAATAAATTTAGAACCATCAAACTAAACTCTGGACCTCAAAGACAGTTCCACTCTGTATTTTCATTGCAACCCTCTAAACTGATTTAGGCTTGGGACACCAGGTCTGTGCAATTAATAATCAGGTGGAACAGAAAATCAGCAGGTTCTGGACCTCAGGTGAGTTCCCATGATTTAGAACAATTTGTAGATTTAAATGTTCACTTGTGGACTATTTTTCTGTTGTTCAGTGGCAAAATCTCCTAATTCAAATTATTTGATTTCAGGTTGTAATATACATGTGGAAAAATCCAAGGGGGTGAATACTTTTGAAAGCCACTGTGTACAGAGCCTTCCAACCCCTTCCTTTTCTCCAGGTTTTGTTTTATTATAGACTTATTTCATAATTGTTTTCTTTTCAATCTACACACAACACCTCACAATGACAAAGCAAAAACCTATTTTTAGAAATGTATGCCAATTTACTGTAAAAAAAAAAAAAAAAAGGGTATCGTATGTCGTATAAATATGTCGTACATAAGGATTAGGATCCTTTATTCAGTACCTTGTAAAAATGCCTTTGATAGCGATCACAACATTGAGTAATGCCTCAACTGGCTTTGCACATCTGTATTTAGGCATTTTCTCCCATTCTTCCATGTAGATTCTCTTCAACTCTGCCAGATTACATGGGGATTGACAGTAAACTGCTATCTTCATACCTCCCCATCGTTCGGGTTCAACTGGCTTTGGCTGGGCCACTCAAGACACTCACAGATTGTCCCAAAGACAATCCAGTGCTGCCTTGGCTGTGTGCTTCAGGTCATTGTCATACTATAAGATGAATCTTCTCCTCAGTCTGAGGTGCTTTACCCTCTGGGAAGGTTTTCTTCAAGGACCTCTGTGAATTTTGTTCTGTTCACCCTTCCCTCAATCCTGACCAGTCTCACAGTCCCTACAGCTGGGAAGCATCCCCATAGCATGACGCTACCATCATGCTTCACCATAGGAATTGTATAAGCCAGGTGATGAGCAGTACCTTGTTTTTGCCTAATGTAGAGCTTGGCATTCAGGCTTAATACTGTAGTTTAATTTTGGTCTGAAGCTCTGTTAGAGCAGCCACGGTGTTCTTGGTTAGTTTCCTGAAATATATTAGCCTGGAAAGGGTTAAAAAGCCATTTCTAAGACTCTGGGACCCCAGCAAATCACAGTGAAAGCCATTATCTCCAAATGGTGAAAGCTTGGAACAGGGGTGAATTTTTCCAGGAGTCGCTAGCCTACCAAAATTTCACGCAAAGCGACAACTCATCTAGGAAGTCAAAAAACCCAGGGCCACATCTAAAGAACGGCAGGTCTCTTTAGCCTCAGCTAAGGTCATTGTCCATGACTTGACAATAAGAAAGAGATTGGGGAAAATTTGAATTCATGGGAGAATTGCATGGTGCAAACCACTGCTAACTAAGAGAAACATTAGTGCTCTTCTCAGATTTGCAAAAAAAGCACATTGATGAGATGTTTGGGATAGTCCTCTGTGGACAGACAAATCAAAATGGAACTTTTTGGAAGACATAGGTCCCATAATGTCTGGCATAAAGCAAACCATATTTCACAATAAGAACATCATCCCAACAGTCAAACATGGTGGTGGTAGTGAGGTGGTGTGGGGATGCTTTGCTGCCTCAGGGCCTGGAAGACTTGCCTTCATTGAAGGAACCATGTATTCTCCCCGCGAACAGAAAATTCTGAAGGAAATTGTCCAGTCAACAGTCCATGATCTGAAGCTGTAGTAATTGGGATATGCAGCACGATAATGATCCTAAATACAACAGTCACCCTCAGAACGTCCCAAAGTAACAAAATAAAGGTTACTGAGTGGCTTTGTCAAAGTCCTGCATTTAATCCCTTCGAGATGCTGTGGCAGGAGCTTAAACGTGCAGTTAATGTTAAAAAAAAAGAATAATTCTTTAAAGAGTGGGTCAAGATTCCTCCACAGCAATGTGAAAGACAGATTTCCAAACAAAGGAAGCATTTGGTTGCAGTTGTTGCTTCCAAAAGTGGCAAAAGCAGTTATTAAGTTCAGGGGGCAATCACTGTTTCACATAGGGTCAGTTGGTGTAGGATAACTGTTTTCCTTAAATAAATAAAATTACAATTTCAACACAGAATTTTCTGTTAACTTTGGTTCTCTAATATTACATTTTGCATGAAGATCTGACACCATTCAGTGTGACGAATACGCAATAATTGAGGAAATTGAGAAGGAGGCAAATACTCTTTCAAGGTTCTGTACAGACAGGTGTGCCCCTTTCTAAAATCCTGTCCAATCAATTGAAGTTGCCACAGGTAGACTCCAAGTGCTAGAGACACCTCAAGGATGATCAAAGGACATCTGATCTTAATTTGGATTATCATGGCAAAGGGTCTGAATACCTAAGTACAAGATATTTAAGTTTTTTAATTTTCAGTAAATTGGGACAAATTTCAAAAACCTCGTTTTCTCTTTGTCATTATGCGGCATTGTAATTGATAGCAAAATATATATTTATGAATTATAAATTCAGTCTAACACAACAAAATGTGGAGGAAATGAAGGGGTCTGTATACTTTCAAAAAGCATTGTATATAACCAATATTTTGCTAAGATAATAAACAAAATTACTTACATCTGATATTGTAGACTCAGATCCTCCTTGAAAAAAGAAGATTGAAATTATGAAAAAAATAGATTTTTCTAGTAGTATTGATGTAATGTAATTATATGCTACCATGGCAAACACTGTTGTTGGTATTTCAGTAACACACTCTGAAACCACTGAAAGTTTGCTAGAGTAGACAGCCTGGCATCTAGGCTAGACATTGTACATTTATTTCACACTCCTAGAGGCTACAAACAGACACAACACTGACTGTTAAAACCCCAACTCAATCGGAGGTGTAATTCCAGATTTAAGTTTTTAAATTCTTTAAGTTCAAAATAGTGTCCCAAACCCTGTGAGAATTATTTGATTGGAGACTGAAGCAAACTAGAGATGTTTTAAATGTACCTTTAGTCTTGCCAATGTTACCACAAGGAGTCTATGATATTGGCAGAATAACAGTCTCTGACTGCTGATTAGTACCTACTATGTACCTACTAGTAGTATCTACAATGCAATCAAAATGTGTTTCTAAAAGTACATCACAATAACTACATTAAACTTAACATATGTGAAAATAAAAACATAAGACATCACAAAAGCAAGTACAAGATCCAAATTGGAATAAAACACAAACGTTAAAACAAGTCATCAATCACCAAAATGCATGTCGATACATAGATGCATGCAGAAGCATCGGCCATTAGTAAAAACACAAGAGCACCAGCACAGCATGCAAGGTTGAGAGGTAGGGGAGCCAAGCAATGTGTGACACCTGGACATCATACCAACATACTCTACAACCCACCGGCTAGCTTTGTAACAGCTTAAGAGAATACCTTTCCAGGCATATATCCTCATATAGCTTATCCTTCTGTATACTGCTCTGGAACATCTAAAGTTTGAGCATTGTTAATGTTTGTTTCTTAATTACTACAGTATATACAGACAGCAAAAATAGAGCATCAAGTCTAACGAATTATACAATGATTTCTCTGGAGTCCACTACCCTCATATTCAACTCCTCAACTTCAACAGTTCTAATTATTTTTTCCCCTTTTTCTTTTGTTTAATCAGGGACTGATTTTAACCTGGGAAACCATGATGAATTACACAGAAAACCAGAAGGCTTTGGATCTCTAAGTGTTAAAAATTAATACCCATGGTATGTTGGTATAGTATTATGATATCCCATTTACCCTTTGGAGCTCAACAAAGTTCCTGAAAAATACTTTCTTGTCAAGTATTTCCCAACCTTCTCCTTACTCCTCGATCAGACCGTCATTGCATCAAGGCTGCGTAATCAATAAGGAAAACCACCCCTCATACAATCATATAATTTTACTAAGAATGTGTGTAACAAAAGCTCAACATTCACCTTTTGCATTCCATAGGAAAGGAATGCACTTCTGGTGTACCAAACAGTAATCAGACAATGTTGGTCTGATCAAAAGTAGCCCTGTATTAGCCATGAACTACTGAAACTGCTTCAACAATCATTGCCTTGGTTACCTAGTTGATTAGCCCAATCAGGTGTGTCAGCTCAAGATGGTAACAAAAATTTTGATTGTTGGCTGGTGCTATAGTAGACAGTTAGGAAACACTGGCCTAAATTAATTTGGGCTCAAGCGGTATATCAGTGTCTCAGTGGTGGCAGATGAAGGTGTGAAGAAAATCACTGCACACTTAACCACGTTTACCACAGAGGTAGACAAGCGCACTGACGCTGGGCACTGAGAAGCCTGCGGGTGGGAGGCAGGGGAAGAGCAGAGCCGTTACACTACCTCAGTACCTGTACAGGTACGGGAAAAAGCAGTAGCTTGGAAAAGTGGACGTAAACATTTATAAAGCCAGCACGGATGGCTGAGGAATGCCTGCATATTCACATTTTTCTGTCAACCTTCCCTTAATCATCTTCAATAGATCTGTGACCCACAGTGATGGTCAGTGCAAGAGCAATTGATCTTAATGATTAGGTTCATGCATAGTTGAGACAAAAACCTTTTTTCCCAGGGAAGTCATAGGAGAATCAACAGACTAGAGAATAAGATAGTAGCCCAGAGCACCCAGCCTGATGACAGTTACACATTCGATAGTAATCCTTAACCAAAACCATGGCTTGCCCAGGGCTTTTTAATTTATTACCTTGTTCAAAAAACTCTGACCTCCGTTTTAAGTTTTTCAAAGATATGGGTTCTACGGACTCTATGTGAGAAATGGAGAAATCAGAACAGTTATAATAAAGTGTAAGAGAGGAACTGGGAGAGAAACATTGAAGTATTAAATCATGGAATTGAGAAGTAACTTAAAAAAAAACATTCTTATCAAACTCCACCACTGAGATAAATCAGTTACATTAGTACTACATAACCAAAAAAACATTTAAGATTATTTTCATGGTTACATGAGAAATTAGGGTGAAAGCTGAAGGATCTAAAAGAATCACCTTGCAAATGTTTTAACTGCTATGCTGTCCATCGCTAGCTTCTTTTCAAAATGCTCTCACATTACATATCCTTAATTTTAAGCAAACAGTACAGCCTTGTCCTGTATAATCAGCACATAATTAAGAAAGGAGCAATTCACTACCAACAGCACTCTGAGATTATGGGCATGAAAAGTAATTGAATTAAGCTTGACACAATGCCTGATAGTACTGACAGACAACTGTATGAAGCACAGTAGGTAGTAAATGTGATGCCCCATTACTGATGGGTCCCACGCACCCTGTCCATACCACCTGCTAGGAACTGTGTGTGTGACTGTCAAAGGACTCTCTGAATAGACCCTTGGACCATAATTTGAAACATACCACACAAGATTCCTAATTCCTGTTAATGAAAGATAAACATAACCACTCTGGCTGGTATCTCTGCTCTATTTCCTTCACCTTTGTTACTCAAGGTCACTGTCTCCTCACCGAAACCTCCATTCAATCCATTTGATGCCACATCCTGCAACAAGATTTAGAAAGAATCACTGGGTTTATCAACACATTCTCAATGTGTATTCAATATGAACATAAAAATCACCAACATAAATGTCACAACATATAAACAAATTTTATATATAACGATTTTCCTGGGTATTTGTGCATAACATAAGAAAGCTAACCAGAAACTGTCAGCAGTATGAGGTCATTGAGTAAAACTCACAATGATTGGTTGGTTGGCTACCTCCTTGGTAGGTTCCATTAATCCATGTGAGGTGAAATCCAAGCTGCTGGTGGTGGCATTTACAGTGGTTATGTCAGGTGAACCTACAAGTGTTGGATGATGGTCCATACTGGTGAGATTGATGGTCTTATGGCTTTTAAACGGCAGGGAAGGTAGGTCTATGTCCCAGTCTGAACGTTGCAGACACATGGCAATGGAAAACAATCAAAGGGGTGTGTGTGTATTTATTTGTGTGTGTTGTGGGGAGAAAAAGAATGAAAAAAATTGTGTGTGAGAATATAATGTGTGTAGGGTACTTAAAAGGTACTACTATGCAACTATTGTACACATAAGTACAGACACAATCGGTGGGAAGGGGAAAATAAGGTTGTTGTTATGGTGTTATTCTGACGAACAGTGGGATGACAAAGAAACCACCTTCCCCACCAATGCCCAGCTAGGGAGTTGACAAACTCCCCAGCTTTACCAACTGGCTTACTTGATATGCAATGCACATTCAACAGATCACACAACTCAACAGACTGATTGGTAGTTTGGTGGCGTAATTGTAGTAGTATCTGTAAGCCTGGTAGCAAAAACCAATCTACCGTGGGAACTTGTACCCTAAGTTTGGGTTAGTTATACAAAAGGTGAATACCACATGAGGAATGCAGACAGGAAATCTTTCAGAAAAACAGGCTGCTATGTGAAGACAGAAATGGAAGTAAAGAACCATACATTCATTGGGCTCAGATGTGAGACAGATACACTAGAAACAAAAAGAAAGCCCAAGCTGGCCCCCACAGCCCTAAAAAGGCCAATACCCATTTAGAAAACTATCAGGAAATGAACTGAACATCAAACTGCCATTAAATAATTGAGCCATGATAGCTCAATAATTTACTGACCAATTCATTGTCACAATAGATTACCAAGACAACAAATATAAACCACACTGATGCTGTAAAAGCAGACATTCCCTTCCACTATCTCGTTCTCATATACTCACTCTTCCTGCCGCGGCGGCGTATATCCATGGTAAGGCTGCCATTCTTTAGGGCCAGCTCTTGACTGCTCTTCCACTCACTGAAGCTCATCTCATCCACCCTGCGCCCGCTCACTGATAGCACCTCGTCGCCCACCTGTAGCTGGCACATCTCTGCTGAGCTGCCTGTGAGACACAGTACAGTGGAGAATAATAAGATACAGAGAGGATCAATAACAAACAGGGGTCAGATATAGGCCTGAGAAACTCCACGAAACTCAGTATTTGTAGATACTGACAAGATACATATTGTGATTCTCACAATTTTCATAATTCTACATTTACTTAAAATAGGGATGCACTGAGACCACTTTTTTTCAGACATAGTACAAGAACGAGTACTTATACTTGGGTACTTGCCAATACCGAGTACCAATACCAAGTACTCAAAGCTGAACTAGGTAGGAATTGTTCAGTAAAAAAAATACATTTTTGTCTCTTATAAACATGTTGTCGACCGGGTTCTGGTGTTTCCATGATTCTCTCGTCTTTTCACTTGACAAAAAAGTCAGTGATTGTCACCTATATTGATAGTTATTGTATCAATGTCATTCACGAATGAAAGAAAACCAAACGTTGTTGTGCCATGAAATGAAATAGCTTTGTCAGTGTAAAGTTCGTCTTCAGTCTCACTAGCAATTGCTCAAATCTTATGACTTTTCCAAGTAGTAAGATACTAGTAGACTAGTAGTGATGTTAATGCATGACAAAATGATGTAATGTTGAGACGCAATTTTATGAAAAGTTATTGTGTCCCAATCGGTCCCAATACTGGCATACAATATCCGAAATTAACACCATCCTAGCATATTTTTCACAGGCCAAAATAATAATTTCCTTTTCGTGTCATGTACAGGTGCTGGTCATAAAATTAGAATATCATCAAAAAGTTGATTTATTTCAGTAATTCCATTCAAAAAGTGAAACTTGTATAATGTACACATTCATTCCACACAGACTGATATATTTCAAGTGTTTATTTTTTTAAATTTTGATGATTATAACAGACAACTAATGAAAACCCCAAATTCAGTATCTCAGAAAATTAGAATATTACTTAAGACTAATACTAAAAAAGGATTTTTAGAAATGTTGGCCAACTGAAAAGTATGAACATGAAAAGTATGAGCATGCACAGCACTCAATACTTAGTTGGGGCTCCTTTTGCCTTAAGTACTGCAGCAATGCGGCGTGGCATGGAGTCGATCAGTCTGTGGCACTGCTCAGGTGTTATGAGAGCCCAGGTTGCTCTGATAGTGGCCTTCAGCTCTTCAGCATTTTTGGGTCTGGCGTATCGCATCTTCCTCTTCACAATACCCCATAGATTTTCTATAGGGTTAAGGTCAGGCGAGTTTGCTGGACAATTAAGAACAGGGATACCATGGTCCTTAAACCAGGTACTGGTAGCTTTGGCACTGTGTGCAGGAAAAAAATGAAATCTGCATCTCCATAAAGTTGGTCAGCAGCAGGAAGCATGAAGTGCTCTAAAACTTCCTGGTAGAAAACACAGTGGACCAACACCAGCAGATGACATGGCACCCCAAACCATCACTGACTGTGGAAACTTTACACTGGACTTCAAGCAACGTGGATTCTGTGCCTCTCCTCTCTTCCTCCAGACTCTGGGACCTTGATTTCCAAAGGAAATGCAAAATTTACTTTAATCAGAGAACATAACTTTGGACCACTCAGCAGCAG